>WEIT01021964.1:4355-34832 GCA_013389985.1 Dryoscopus gambensis
GTAGTGGTACAGAGAAAAGAACAACAACAAACAAACAAACAACCCCAGACACTCTGACAGAGTCAGAACACGACCTGACCCCCTGTTGGTCAGGGTGTGGGGAGCAGCCCAAAATAATCCTCCTGGAGTGGCAGCTGTGGCTCCGTTGGAGCAGAGGGGATCCTGTAGAAGGGTCCGGTGGTGACAGGATGGGTCCAGTCTTCCTCGGGGAACCCAGGGGAAAAACCAGCTGCTCTGGTGTTCTGAGCTGCAGGTTTTATGCAGGCAGAGAGGCTTTGGCTCCTCCCACTGAGTGGAGCATCTCCCAGTGGGATGATGTGATGTTATCGGTCACAAGGAGAGCCTTAAATGGCTCATTCCCAGGTGATATCCCCTTGGAGGAGGATGGGTGGAGGACAAGATAAGGAAGCACTGCCCCATCTGGTTTTAACGAGTGACCCATGAACAGAAGGCACCCGCCCTCCTTCCCCTGGAGTTACAAGAGATAAAAAATATCTTCCAACCGATTTCAATAGATGAAAATAGAATTACACATTCTTGGTTACATATTGCAACCCAAGACAAATATTCAGTGTGCATGGGAGACGATGATCAGCTGGGTGAGGGATGCTGCCAGGGGCAAATGTCCCACAAGAGTCACAGCGCCAGTGGCTCGGTGGTTTTGTGTCCCAGTCACTCTTCCTGTTAAACTGAAAACCGGAGTTTGAGTTGGCTTAAAAACGTGGGTTGTCACTTTTAGTTTTACTTTCAGTGTTCCTTTGTAATGGTTCAGAACTTTATCCCTTTTTTGGTCTCATGGGGAGTGTGAAATAGTCGTCGCCCTTCCTGGAAGGCTGCAGGGTCAGATTTGAATTTAAGCTGGGCATAATTTAAAAAGGAATTCTTAAATCAGCTGCTGCCGACACAGACTTATTTTCCTTTCCCGTTTCTTGCAGTTCCTCGATGACTTAAGCAGGTGGAGCGTGCTTCTCATTTCTCCTTTTATTTACCCTGAGAAGCTGCTCACAGCAGAGCACATAGCTTTTGTGACAGAAAGCATTTCTGCTCAGACAGAGAACGTGCAGAAAGGACCTGACTCTTCAAAGGAGGTGAGCAGCTCAAATCTTTGTTTCTCTCACAGAAGGGAGTACAGCTGGGTTGGGAATAAAAAGGGAATTGCTTCATTCAAGTCACTGGCAATCATTAAGCTCTGTTTTATGTTTCAAACAGACCCAGAGACATTTTGTTGTGACTTTTCGGTAGTTTTCTCGGGCTGTGGGTGGGAATTGCTCCCTCCTGCTCTGGGAGAAGTTGGGATTGTTCAGCCTGGGGAAGAGAAGGCTCTGGGGAGAGCTCAGAGCCCCTTGCAGGGCCTGAAGGGGCTCCCGGAGAGCAACTTGGGACAAGGGCCTGCGGGCCAGGAGCCAGGGAATGGCTTCCCAGTGCCAGAGGGCAGGGCTGGATGGGATCTTGGGCAGGAATTGTTCCCTGGCAGGGTGGGCAGGCCCTGGCACAGGGTGCCCAGAGCAGCTGGGGCTGCCCCTGGATCCCTGGCAGTGCCCAAGGCCAGGCTGGACACTGGGGCTGGGAGCAGCCTGGGGCAGTGGGAGGTGTCCCTGCCCATGGCAGGGGGTTGGAATTGGATCTCATCCAACTCAGGCCATTCCATGATTCCATTATTTCCTTCCCTCTCCCTGGGAAAGAGCAGAGCTCCCTGNGAGAGGAGAGGTGGATCTCACTGCCTCCAGGCAAGAGGAGAAAAGGGAAGCTGTGCATGTCAGGACGTGTCTGTGCAGGCTGTAATAAAACATCTGGGCTGTCTGCTGGGATTGCAGAGCTCTTCCATGAATCGGGCTCTGCCCCAAGCCGGGCTCACCCCTGGGGCCATGGATAAATTGCTGCCCTGAGTGCCCCTAAAGGGCCATCTGTCACCCTTGTTTCCTGGAATCGGGTTTCAAGCTCCTCCTTGGAGTTCCAGGAGATCACATCCACAGGTGCTCGTGGCCCGTCTGCTTCCCTGGATGAGGATCCAATGTTTCCCAGGCCACTTATTCCAGGAGATGATCCCGCAGTCCTCTGGGGAGTGAACATGGGGAGCAGAGGGCTGGGGAGACAGATTTGTGTGAGGGCAGGGGCAGGAGGACGGGCTGGGAACGGGCTCAGCTGCAGCTCCGGGGCTGCAATCTTGTCGCGGTCCACGCTAATCCTGCTCTCGTCCCCGGCTAGCTCCGCGCGTGGGACGCGATAGGATAAGGAGGTGCTCGAGACGAAGTTCCAGAGTAAAGAGGCGAGGGAGGGGTCAGCCAGACCAATTAGTCCAGAAAGTCCTTTATTTCCAGGGGTTTGGTCCAACTGAGCCACAAATCAAAGCTTACAGCAACTTAAATAGGGGGGAGGATGCATAAGGTGGAGAAAGGGTACAACCAATGAGGGGTAACATAAGGCGGGGTTCAGGGAGGGAGCATACATACATACAACTGTCGCGGCCCACGCTAATCCTGGCTCTCGTCCCCGGCTAGCTCCGCGCGTGGGACGCGATAGGATAAGGGGTGCTCAGGACGAGGCTCCAGAGTAAAGAGGCGAGGGAGGGGTCAGCCAGACCAATTAGTCCAGAAAGTCCTTTATTTCCAGGGGTTTGGTCCAACTGAGCCACAAATCAAAGCTTACAGCAACTTAAATAGGGGGGAGGATGCATAAGGTGGAGAAAGGGTACAACCAATGAGGGGTAACNCCTTGAAAGGGAATTAAGGGAAGGACTAGGGACTTGGGATTCACCACCCGAGGGGGAGAGAGGGGGAGGGGGTCAAACCATCTTAATAACATTGGGGAAAACAACAAAACCGCACCACAACATACAACCAATGAGAATAACTTATGACAACTGACATCAGGGAGAACTAATGGCATAACGGGGAATAGAGAACTTTCTGGAAATAAGGGTTCTGGGGAGATGGACATGGGCCACAGGAGGGGTTTGGGTGATGGGCAGGGAAGGCACTGGAATAAGGAGAGGGACCCCTGGTGATGGATAGGGAGACAAAGGAGGGGAATAACCTTGAAAGGGAATCAGGGGAAGGACTGGGACTAGGGACCCACCACCCGAGGGGGAGGGGGGGCGGTTAAACCATCTTTATAAAATTAAGGAAAAACAACAAAACCGCACCACAACAGCAATCGGCCTTTGGGTGCCTTCACCCCCAGCAGTGAATTTCCAATCAATTCCAGAACAGAGCATGGATGTGCAGCACGTTCGCCAGGAATGGTGTCCAGAAGTGCTGCATCAGGGAAAATCCTTGGCTCCATGGAGCTCCCAGTGTGAGGGCTGGAGGCACGCAGAGCTTGGTGGGATCTTTTCTGCTCAAACCTTCTGATCCTGCTTCCCCTGGGCACAGGTTTCCTTGGAGCAAACCTGCATTAGCTGGTTTGGAAATGGTTTTATTGCCTTTGATAGAATCCATGCAGGTGGGCCCTGCTTCTGAGGTGAATGAGCTGTGCCCTCCCTCTTGTCTCAGAGTGCGCCTGGGCAGTGCTGGGCCAGCTCAGATGGAAGATTTTTATTTCCTTTTTAATTTTCGTAGCAGAAAGAGCCACAAAAACATCTGCATTGAAGCTCTGTTTATCTATTCTTTTGGGGTTTATTGGTTTTTTTAATCTTCTTGGGTTTGCTTTCATTTTCTTTAGGATGGAAAATTTTGCATTCTTATGTGGACAGTAATAATTAATTTGATTTACAGAGTTCAAAAGTGATAGTCCAAACAAAAAAATCAAAACTGAAGAGGAAAAGGACTGCTGGTTTATTTTGTTTACTGTTTTTCTGTGTGAAGTGACCTTAATTTTAGTACTTCTGGCTGTCACCATAGCCAGGGGCTGTGGGAACACATTGCTCCTGGGAGAATTTCTGGCCAGAAAAGCCATTTTTTGTAGGACTATCGGTGATCTGTGACTGGTGAAAATGAGGTGGACTCCGAAAACAGGAGTAGGAATAATTTCTTATCTCTTGCTAAGAGCTGGCCTTTCATCCTTTATTCAGAATTTTGACTTCGAATCGTAGCAGGAAAGCTGGAAAATATTCCCTGAGGGTTTTTGCTCTGCTCTGGAGCAAATGGATTGTTGCCTGAGCAGGATTGCAGGGGTCCTGGGTTTTGGCAAGAGCTTCACTTTGTGAGGTATTTCTGCGTGTTCACTTTATTTGCACTGTGCAGCAATAACTGTGTTTTACATCTGACATTTTACTTGGTGCCACAAATAAAAGCTCAAGAGCCGTTCTGGCTGGGCTTGGTCCCAGCCATCCCCAGGGTGAGGTCTGACCCATCCCATCCCCAGGGATTCAGATGGATCATGGTCAGCTGTAGCTGCTTTCCCAGCAGGAGATTTCGTTCTGCTTTAGAACTGCTCCCTACTGCTGTGCCCTGAAATAAATCCCATCATTCAGGGCTGGCGTTTCTGTGTGGGCCAGGCCTGGAGATGAGCGTTCAGAAGGTCCTGGAGGCAGGAACTCGCTGCTGGAGCGAGTGGTTGTTATCCCCAGGGATTCAGGACCCCAGTGGCGAATCTGTCATGAATTTGTGGGCTGGTTCTCACCAACTGTGGGCTCTGGCTCAAACCTGTGAGGATCTCTGGTGTCACAGAGCTGGAGTTTAACCCAGAAGTTAAACCATGCAGCTGATCTGGTGCTAAAAACCCCCACACTGCTCCCCTTTTCCTTTCTGAAACAGGATTTTTTCACAAAGAGTTAGCACGGGTCATGGATCGGAAGATACCCAGGAAGGTTTCTTGTTAGATATCCGAAGGCCATAAATATAAATCTGCACTGAGCCCCCACCTGCAGAGCTGCCCCAGCCCCGGGCCCAGCACAGGGAGGACGTGGAGCTGCTGCAGAGAGGCCAGAGGAGGCACCAGGATGAGCAGAGGGCTGGAGCAGCTCTGCTGGGAGGAAAGGCTGCGAGAGCTGGGATTGTTCAGCCTGGAGAGGAGAAGCTCTGGGCTGAGCTCACTGTGGCCTTGCAGGGCCTGAAGGAGCCCCAGGAACCATGGAGAGAGACAATTCCCAAGGGCTGCAGGGCCAGGAGCCAGGGAATGGCTTCCCAGTGCCAGAGGGCAGGGCTGGGTGGGATCTTGGGCAGGAATTGTTCCCTGGCAGGGTGGGCAGGCCCTGGCACAGGGTGCCCAGAGCAGCTGGGGCTGCCCCTGGATCCCTGGCAGTGCCCAAGGCCAGGCTGGACACTGGGGCTGGGAGCAGCCTGGGGCAGTGGGAGGTGTCCCTGCCATGGCAGAGTTGGAATGGGATGGGATGATGCTTACAGTCCCTCCCAGCCCAAACCATTCTGGGATTCCCTGACTGCTTGTCTGTTTGAACCCGTGATTTCTTCTCCCCTCAAAGCACTTTTCTCGTCCTTTGCCTGATCCTCAGACCAGGCAAACCTCGTGTCATGGGTGTTGTGGTTTTTGGCACATCCCGTTTCCAGGCACATTCGTGGTGCTTGGTCCTGTGAACCTGGCAAAGTCCCTTGGAGGCCTGGATTGTGTCTCCGTCCCTCTCCCTTTTGCCAGCATCGGTTTTCATTTTGGGGCAGCCCAAGTCTGGCTCCCTGTCTGGCCAGGTGCTGGACTTTTTCCAAGGACCCAGGGAATGGCTTCCCAGTGCCAGAGGGCAGGGCTGGATGGGATCTTGGGCAGGAATTGTTCCCTGGCAGGGTGGGCAGGCCCTGGCACAGGGTGCCCAGAGCAGCTGGGGCTGCCCCTGGATCCCTGGCAGTGCCCAAGGCCAGGCTGGACACTGGGGCTGGGAGCAGCCTGGCACAGTGGGAGGTGTCCCTGCCCATGGCAGGGGTGGAATGAGATGATCTTTAATGTCCCTTCCAACCCAAACCATTCTGAGATTCTGTGGCTGAATGGTCCCATTTGGGTTGTGCTAATCAGAAATTCCCTTTGAGAATGACTTAGAAGGGAGACAGAACCATCAGGGTTGGTTGTTCTTCCTTCTTGTTCCCCTGGAAAATACCACAAAATCCAAAGTTGGAGCTGGATTGTTTTGGACGTTGTATAAACCATTCAATTGCAGGAAATAAAAAGATAAATTTAACTGATAGTATAATTATGAACTAGTAGAATAACTGACAGCTCGCCCTCGTTTTGTGCATTCAAAGTAAGTTTTTCCTTACTTTATTCAGTGTTTTACATCTGGTGTGTGGTGATAACAAGGTGAACCTCATGGAAGTGGTGTCAAAGTGCTGCAGCTGCTCTGTGGGAATTGCACTTTGTCTCCCAGTTTTTGGAACATACTCCATGGCAAAAGCTGATTTTTTTTAGGCCATGAAGGCAGGTGCTGCTCTAAAAAATTCCTTCATGGGAGAACAGCTGGTTTGTGTATCCCGTTGTGGCTCCTTACTTGTGCAATGTTTCTTTCCTGGAGAAAGGAATTTTTGATGTAGATAAGCAGCGTGAACCCTCGGGGTTTAGTTAATGCTTCTGATAATTTTTATTAAACGTTTGTAGTTTACTTGTGTTCTTTTTTATCAGCCTTCTTGCTTGGAATTTGTGCTGAAGGAAATAAATCCAAATAGATTTTTTTCTTCCGGAATGTGACAATGCTCTGCTGCCATTTTTTGCTTGAAACTTTTAGAGCCTTGATCTTTGGGAATGATTCCTTTGTACTCCCAATTTGCTCCCAACACTTGGTGTGGGTGTTGTTCTCTTCCATCAGGGCTCGATCTTTGCTGCCTAAAGCGACCCTTCCTCAGTAAATTCTTTGGCTTGTATCCAATTCCCCTGCAGTTCCTCTCGCAAACTCACGGTGTTGTTGATATTTGGGTATTTTTCCATAACCTTTTCCAACTGAAAGCCATCCGTATGCTCTGTTCTAGATTGTGAAGTGGTCAGACTTTTGTTCACCCTTGGCCTATAAACCTGGTGAACCTTTTAAGTTAATTGCTGAAGCGAGTGTAGATAATTTCAGTAGCCTTGGAATAGCCTTCCTGGAAGACAGGCTGCAGATGGATAACGGGATGGTGCCACACAGGATTGTTTGTAAGTATCCTCCTGCTCATTTTTAACAGCACAACGTGTTTGGTTTGTGGTTATTTCAGGACTTTGTGCAAAGTCTTTGTACCTATCTGAAAAATTTGTGGTTTTTTGGGCAGAGTTTCCTTCCTGTTGGGATTCCAGGCAGTTGATCCCTCTGTAGCTCTGCTTTAATTTCATAGGATCAGGGAATGGTTTGGGTTGGAAGGAACCTTAAAAATCATCCATTTCTACCCCAGGGACACCTTGCACCATCCCAGGGTGCTCCAAACCAGAAGTTAGAAAATATTTTCTCTAAGTCTTGTCTGTTGGATTAACAAATCTATTTTAAAAAAACACCAAAAAAAAAATCATCAAAACTGGAAGTTTTTAGGCAAATGTTCTATTTTTTTATTCATATTTGAAATTGAAGTGTATTCAAAGCTGAACATAGATTGAGAACAGTTTGGGGTGGGTTTTTTTGGGTTTTTTTGTGAGGGTTTTATTTGCTGGGGTTTTTTAATGTGGATCACAGTGCACTGGCAGAAATTAAGGAATGACAAAATCAGCAACATTTAGCTGGAGTACTGGAGGGTAGGAGTATTCTCCCAAAAGAATCTGCTGGGAAATTCTGTCTCTTGGTGCTGTTCTGCACAAATACTCCCCCCAGGAAGGGATGGAAGCTGAGAGTGCCCCAGTCACTCCCTTTTTAAAATATTTTCTGCCTCCTTTTGCTTCCAGTGCTGTGTGGAAGCTGCTCCAGGACAGGCTGGGGGAGGCTCTAGATGGACTAACATAGGTTGGAAGCTGTGAAATTCTCTTGGGATATCAAAAAAAAATCCTGTTTCAAGCTTCTGCTCCAGAGGGGATGAATTTCATAAGGAGAGGGGTTGAACTTGGACCTGATGTGTCGTAACAAAACGTTGTTAATCAATTTTCTCCCTGAGTTAAAAGCCTAATAAATTTATTTGGTTCTGTGTGAGTGGAGAAGGATTCAGTAAAATTTTTCAGACTTTGACTTGAAGTATTTTCGTGGCTCAGCCGCTGAAGAAACCCTCCCTTGTGAAGGGTGTTTTTGCTCTCCTCTTAGTTGGCTCTGCACATTTCATGCTGGCAATAATCATCTTTGCTCTTCTCTTCTCACTTGTATTTGCTACAAATTATTTTCGCACTTCTGTCGTTTTCAGGGAAGAAGGGGAATTTTTAACAGCTCTTTTCTTGTTTTCCCTCGGATTCTTAGCTCCCAAATCTTGCTGTGCGTGGGTGTCTCTCCCTTTCTGCAGACTGAAATCAGTTCAAATATCTTTTGACTCCCTTTCCTTGTGCCAAACCTTTATCTGCAGCCCTCAGCAGTGCAAGAGGTATGGTTCAATATCCCAATCTTACCCAATACCATCACTTTATTAGCTTATTTCAAAATAGTTTATTTCAAAACAGCAGCAAGCGATTTTAAACCCTGCCCTCCTTAAAAGAGCAGTATTTTTCCAGAGGTACTTTCTTCGCTTCATTTCGTCTTCAGGTTTGTGTTATGAGTGCAAATTCATGTTGTTCTAGGGGGGAAATTGGATTTGTTGTGTCAAAGAAGTGAGATTCTCGCTGTTACAGAGTATTTGGACTGAAATGAAATGAAATTCTGCTGTGTTAGTGATATTTATCACGGCTCTTTTCATACCATTACTCTAACCCTTGTTTTTGTATCCTTTACCTTTTCCAGCCGTCCATTTACAGGAGTCTGCTCTGAAGGAGTTGGCCCGGGAGGCGCCGTCGGTGAGAGAGCAGAGTGCAGGCATGGCTGCAGTAACTCCCGCCGGGAAATCGGGATTGGGACGAGGTGAGGAGGAGAAATGCAAGCTGGAGGAAGGAAGGGAGCACGGGGATGAAGCCAGCAGCCTGTGTGACAAGGAGCCGGGAGCTGGGGAGCATCACCACTTGCACCTGTCCAGCTGCCACGAGTGTCTGCAGCTTGAGAACAGCACCATCGAATCGGTGAAATTCGCCTCTGCAGAAAACATCCCAGAGCTTCCCGACGACTGCAGCAGCAAAACGGAGGAGAAGGAGGATGAATGTCTGGAGAGAGGAGTAAAGAGGATAAACCTTGCTGGAAAGCCCCCTAATATATTGATTTACCTGGGCTCTGAGGCCGCCAAAGGGAGGTTTGAGCAGGTGAAATCAGTCCTCAGGGAATGCATCGACGCTGAGAGCTACACCATCTACCAGCTGCAGCAGGAGCAGGTGCTCAAAGATCCCTGGGTTGAGAACTGCCTGCTGCTGGTCATTGCCACGGAGGAGCCCATTCCTGAGGGGAGCCACAAGCAATTCATGAAATTTTTGTCTAAAGGCGGGAAGATTCTTGGGTTTTCTTCGTCCTTCACGTTTGGGGGCGTGCAGATAAAGCACAAAAACAAGCTGAGGAAGGCTGTGCATGAGATGGTGGTGTCTAAAAAGGACAGCACTGAGGTGAAGTTGAACCTGCTGGTCAGTGGCTGTGTTTTTGAGGAAGGGATGAAGGAAGATCCCAGCAGAGTGAAGATGTTGAGTCGGTTAAATAATGCTGATAAAGACACAGTTATTGTGCATCTGACTTACGGGAGCAGTGGAGGAGAAGCCATCCTTTCCCAGGTACTGTGAGCAGAATTCATTTCCTTGTTGCTGCATGCTGTGCAATCCTGAAAAAAGTTCCCGTTGTGTGTTCTTGGGCATTCCTGTCAATGGAATGGAATGGAATGGAATCCCAGAATGGTTTGGGTTGGGAGGGTATGGAATCCCAGAATGGTTTGAGTTGGGAGGGTATGGAATCCCAGAATGGTTTGGGTTGGGAGGGTATGGAATCCCAGAATGGTTTGGGTTGGGAGGGACATTAAAGCTCATCCCATTCCAACCCTGACACCTTCCGCCATCCCAGGCCGCTCCAAACTCCGTCCAGCCTGGCCTTGGGCACTGCCAGGGATCCAGGGGCAGCCCCAGCTGCTCTGGGCACCCTGTGCCAGGGCCTGCCCACCCCCTGAGGTACAAATGGATGTCCTGGATGTACAAGGAATCCAAATGCAGCACGGGTTTCACTTGGTATTAAAGAATGAATGGGGATGTCATTGCTGTTCGTTTCCTTGTTGTCACCGCGGAGCCAGGCCCGTGTGGGTCAGGCAAGATCACAGAGGGAGGTAAAACAAAGGGCAGGTTGGTGTAGGAAGCAGGGATTTTACTCATCAATCCATGGAAATATCTCCAAGGGGTGCCAGAGGATGGTGCCAGAGGATGGTGCCAGAGGATGGTGCCAGACTTCCCAGTGGTGCCCACTGGCAGCACGAGGAGCAATGGCTGTCAACTAAACCACAGAAAGTTCCCCCTCAGGATGAGGAGGAATTTCTTTCCATGGAGGGTGGCAGAGCCCTGGAACAGCTGCTCAGGGAGGGTGTGGACTCTCCCTGTCTGGAGACATCCCTGTTGTAAATAAGGAGACAGCTTCAAAATTATCTTTAACAAGATAATTTATTGGTTGCAGAAAAATAAAAGAGAAAATAAAAAAATATAAAATCCTGGGGTGGGAATTAGAGACACTTAGGTCCCAAAAAGGGGTAATAAGCCTAAGCACAGTAGCCAGTCAGTGCTGCTGGATGGATTAGTAAAAGTCCCAAGGTAGGGAGGCCGACCGGACGACAGCACCGGGTCCTTCCAGGAGCTAGTCTGCCAGGAAAGGAGACAAGAGTGCCAGTGAGTTCTGCTTTTTATAGATTTTGGGAAAGCCTAGCACCGCCTTCGGTCCGCCTCTTTGGTTTCTCTTGATTTGCTGGTTTAAGGATGACTTCACTTCTTCTTGACCAATGGCTCGTCAGTTGCCAGGGGGTGATGTCAGCTCCTCTCAACGGCGGGAAAAGTCCCTCATCAGTATGCATGGTTTCCGTGGTTGCAGGTTGCCGTTGCGAGTGAGCTAAGAATAGCCTTTGTCCCTTAATATTGCAGCTTAACTTGGCTCGTCGCTAAAATAGGGGTACTTAAAAATAATTATTAACTTCAAATAAAAATGTTACAAAACAAATCTTTTAACATGAACAGTGTTCTTATACAACATTCTAACTGTTAACATTGAGGAAATCTTTTAATTAGCACATTTTAACATTTTAACTGGGGACAAGGAATTGGGATTAATTTAACATTTTTAACAGGGGATACAAATATATTTCTTAACTTTATTAACAACAAACTTTAACTCTTAATTACTAGATGAAGTACAACAACCAAATTCATTAACCTTTAATTAACAATTTCTTTAACTAACACTTTCAACTTAATAACCGTGCAAAAACCAATTAACTCACTTTATTTATAACATCCCAAACCCACCTGGATGTGCTCCTGTGTCACTGCTCCAGTGACCCTGCCTGGGCAGGGGGTTGGATTGGATCATCTCCAGGGGTCCCTTCCAACCCCAATTATTTTGAGATTGTGTCATCTTCCAGAGCAGAGCTTTCCCTTTCTGCCTGCTGGAAGTGGTGCAGGGATGCAGCTTGAGCAGATTTTGGGAGGTGGGAAATACATCCCACAAAATCCTTACAGAAACATGAATTGTGGCAAAGCAAGAAGTGTAAAATAAACCTTGCCGGGAGCTTGATTTTTTTTTTTCTGTCTCCTGAGTCCTTATTCAGGCTTTAAAGTTTTGAATGTTTGACATTCTGCCCCTATCAAATAGCTCAGAGCACCTGGGGGATGGAATTGGAGGAGTCTAGGGTGAGCCAAAATCATTAATTCCACTTAAAAATAATATCCCAGGAAATAGGTCCCTCTCCAGTGTTACAGTGTTGTGATCTCTGGTAAAAAAAACCACCAGAACAGCCAAACAAACCTCTCCAAAAATTAAACAGCAGATAAATTAAAGTGCTCATAATATTTTTTTTTCTTTAGTTTTACTTTCTGGATAATGGGTGAGGAGGCTCCATGGAAAGGTCAGTGTTGGTCACTGATTATTTAAATTATTTAAACAGTCCCAGCTAAAGTTTGGAGTGGTGGAAAGGCTGATGAGAGATACCTTATGAAAGATTGGTGCTTTTTACCCTGGAATTTTAAGCTGTTTCTAATAGTTTTTATTTAGAAAATAAATCTCCCAAACACACTGAGAAAAGCAGAGCAAGATTCATTTTCCAGAGGTTAAGCAGATGAAATTAAGGAAATTAACAGCCTGATGAACAGACTTTATGGAAGGTTCCATTTTTCCCAATATTTCAGGTAGAGAACTTTCTCAGGAGCCCAGAGCACTGAAATTTCACTGCTCAGGGGTCAGGCAGCAAGGCTCTTGTGGCAGCTGTGGAGCTCAGAAATACTCAGGAGGTTCTTCGAAGTGTTTTTGTTTCTTATCAGCTGAAATCTGCTGGATTTTTGGGAGCTCTGTTCGACAGAGCAGGATGTTTACAGCTTTTTTTGTGGGCAGCTCTGGCACCCCTGTGCTGGCTGCTGCTAGAAAATGGATCAGACACTGTTCCTGCAGGTTCTGCTTTGCTGCACCCTTTAAATTCATCCCGTGAAACTTAATACTCCAGAGGGCTTCCCCAGAAAAAAAAGGGCATTAGAGCACAGCTTCAAAAATCAGATTGAAAGGATTAGTGTGACGTTTTATAATTCCAAATGACTTCCAGCCTGGATTTGAAAAGCCCTTCTTGTTTTCAGGGGACAGGCAGTGGCATCAGCCATTAAATATTCGGGCAGATGTGTTTCCCCTTTATTCCTATGGTGGGTGGGTGTGTCCTGCCTCATTTTTAATGGAGTTTTTACAATCATGGAATGGTTTGGGTTGGAATGGATTTTAAAATCACCCCATTCCACCCCTGCCATGGGCAGGGACACCTTCCACTGTCCCAGGTTGCTCCAGCCTGGCCTTGGACACTGCCTGGGATGAGGCAGCCACATTCATTCATATCCCTGAATTTCAATAGAAATATATAAAACACAACATCATTAAATTTTACTAAATGGAAGAAATGAACAAAACCCAGAGCTTTATTTAACAGCATTCAATGAATCTGCAGAGAGTCCAAGGGCTGTGAAATATCTCGTAGCACAAAACAAAAACCGGAAAAAAACAAGCCAAAAAGGAGGTCTGGGAAGGATTTTTATTTTTCTTTTGCGTTTAATCTCAACTTTTAAGCATCTTCTTCAGCCTTGAGGAGTGATTTTCTGCCACGTGAGAAAGTAACTCTGTTAGACAGAAGCATTTCTTTATCTACACTGATTTCAACTTAGTGCGTGGCTTGCTTGAGTTCTCCATATCTTGCATTATCTTCTAATAATCCCTTTCAATTTTAATGTCACTTTAATTTTAATGTCATTTTAATTTTATTGTCATTTTAAAGTCATCTCAATTTTAAAGTAATTTCACTTTTAAAGTCATTTCAATTTTAAAGTCATTTCAGTTTTCATGTCATTTCAATTTTAATTGACTTGTACAAGCCAGAGTATGACCAACCTTGCTGTTGGTTCTGGCAGACCCAAAAAGCTGAAGGTTAAATTTAAGTTGCTAAATACAAGTTTGGTCACCTCCTCCAGGAGAAGCTCATTAAGAAGGGAAATTTTGGGTGGGTTTCAGAGGAAATTGTGGTGTATTGGCAGCTGTGATTCCTGAATTGGAAACTGATTCTTTTTTTTCTTTTAATATCCCGCCAGGCTCACTTAGAACTGGACAGCAGCTCCATGGATGTGCAGACTGAAGAGGATTTTAATTTGCTCAAGATGAGCAATTCCAAGAGATATGAAGTTCTCAAGGAGCTCCTGACCTCGCTTGGGCTGAGCTGTGAGCTGAGTGAAATTCCTGTGTTATCACCCATTTACCTGCTCTCTCCAGATGAGGTGAGGCCCCTGGGATCACTGCCATAAATTCAGTGTTCTTTTAAACCCACTTTGCTTCTTGGCTGGTATTTTTGTTGGGAGAGTTTTCCACAGATATTCCAGGTAAGCAAAAAGTTTCATTTTTTTATTTAATCCAGCGCTGTTTTGTAACCTGCTAGAAGGAGTTCTGGATTTCACCACGGGGAAATCGTGCAGGGATTATATAAATTATATAAATTATATATATTTATATTTTAAAAAAATTATATAAAATATAATAACGTAAATTATATAAAATATAATTTTATTATATTTCTGTATTTGCCATATTTCTGTGAAGAACTTTTTAATGCTGTTCATTTTGAAGGCTGTGGGGAGCTGCAGAAAGAACTGCTTTAAAAAAAACCAGGGTTTATTTTTTCTTTTAAATCAAGATAAAAAATTCTGCACGGGCTGGCAACGAAAGAGCAGATGGAAATTGTGAGGAGCAGAGTGGAGCGAGTAGGGAACGGGGTACAGGGCAAACCTGGATTCCTGAGGGTGTTGTAATATTTGCTGGCAATATTTGTAATTCAGCAGTCAGCTCTCAAGTGCTGTACTCCTCCATTCGAGGCACTGCTCTGCAGAATTGTGAGGAATATTTAAAGCGGTGATTTAAACTTGTTTTTTCTTAAAACACAACTTCAAAATTGTGTTTGAATTAATTATTTGTGTGTCAGATGTGGGAACAAAACTAAAACCCATGTAACGTTTTTCACTTATATTAAATGTGCCTCAAACACAAGACTTGTTTATTGAACTCCTCCTGGTTTTGTTCTCCTCTTTCACTATTTTTCTTCGTGGTTGTTTCTATCCAAGGCCCTTGGACTTTTCAAACGTGCCATGAATTAAAATTCAGCTAATTTCTATCCAAACTTGCCATCTAGTGGCATATTCCAGGGTTGCAGACCATCAAGTAAGGATATTTTAACTATAAATCCTTTAGTTAAAGTTTATACCACGATTAGTTTTTAAAAATTTTACTCATAAATTCTGTTAATAAATTATTTTCTTCATAAACTTTATCCATTTTTAATGTGGTTTAATGGGATTTCAGTTGTTTGATTTACATATTTTAATGGTGGTTTTGCTGTGTGTAGTCATTGTTTCAATGCCTTTCCCTTTAGCCATGATATAATTCCAGAATCTTGTGTAAAAGGAAGGTGCAACTTGTGTGTAACAACTGCAGTCCAAATGAAGAAGAAAAATTAAATTAAAAATAAAAAAAAAACACATTAAAATAAGTAATGAAAGTGTAATAGTTTAGCTTTCTCACAAATTATTTATTTTTCTCCATCCATCATGTTCCCCATAGGTCTCCTTGCTTTCCCAGAGAGCCAGGAGATACCAAAAATGTGAATTATTTAAAGGAATCCTTGATTTTATTAACAGCAAGTGATTTGGGGATGATTTCCTTAGACCACCCTGTAATAAAAATTCCATAATGAATCCATTAATGATCAAAGAAGCTCAAGGTCCTGTTAACAGATCCAAAAATAATGACAAATAGTTTTGTTATTCCTAAGACTTGGCAGCTCAGGAGTGATTCCTCACCCCCAAACTGGAGTTCTGTTGTGTTTAAAAACTGCTGGCACCCCTCACCTGCTCAGATTTTCCTCATTTATTTCCGGAACCCCAAGCTCCTTTTGCTTGTGAGGGGGAAATAATAATTGGTTTTGCTCTGCATTTTCTACTCCATGAAGAAAAAGTAAAGCTGAGGTGGTTTTTTTTGGTCATTTTAAAATTCTTTCAGTTTTAAGTGCTGCTTTGGTGAGTTTGTTCTTCAGTTTACAGCAGAGCTGTCCCCTGTTCCCTGGGGTTTCCTTGGGGTCTCTTCCACCTTTTATTACTTCAGAACTTGCACCAGACCTGTTTTCTGCTGCCTTGTGGGCATCAAATAAAATTCTCAGCTTTATTCCATGAACAAATACCTTCTCCTGGTTTTTCCTTTGCTTAAATACCTGGACAATCTGTGTTTTTCTGCATCGTTGTTGAGGTGCTGTTAATAATCCCATCAAACCTATGCTGTTGATTGATATAAATCTGATTATTAAGAATTTCAGATCTTCCTCTCCACTCTGTGGGTCTTGGTTGGTGCTTTTGCAGTGGAATTCCAAGCTATTCCTGGGGGGTGGATTAGAAGTTATTTTCTTTTCCTCCTTAGGATTCACATGTTGAGATTTTAATTTCCAGTTCCTGTGGTTGTCACAGACCTTAAAAACCACAGTCTTGCTGCATGGATTAAAAAAAGCCAAGAAAACATGAGCAGAACTGGAATTCCTGTCTTTTAAATTCAAATAAAAGCTGTGCTGTCTGAATAATGGATGGTCATGTCCATCTTTGAGAAGTTTAAATCGTAGCAGGGGGAATTTTGCTACAGCAACAGCAAAGACTGTTTGAAGAACAACTGAAATGCTGGTTAAAAGTTTAATTAAATCTACACAACTTGGTGCTAAATGTGATTTTAGAGGCCAGTACTGACACCAAAACCCAGCACCTCTGTCTTGCCTTCTCCTGTCGTCTGGCACCCACATGTTCAGTGGCAGCTCCAAGCAGAGAGATCTGATTTTTTCTGCGGCTTTGCCCCTAAACTCCCAAATATTTGCTCTCTCAGCCACCTCCAAGGATAATTTTTCAGACCTAAGTGCCAGGATTGTGTTTTATTGCCGGGAGTTTCAGCATCTCCCGAGTTTCAAAGCAAGGATTTACTCCTTGAGGAATGAGATTTGTCCCCGTGGTGATTATTCCCATTCGGAATTGTCCCACCCACACATTTGCTCATCTGAAGCATCTTAAAACTTGAGTAGAAACTGCTCAGGCTCAAAATTCTTTGTGTGCTCGAGTAACTCAGTAGCTGGAGCAGAAGCAGCTCAGTCAGAGCAGATTTCCATGTCTTGGTTCTGGGGTGGCATCGCCTGCTTTTGAATTCCAGGTCCATTATGTCAGCCAAGAAAATATGGAGTTGCTTTATCCTGAATAAATCTTCCTTTGAGGATGGGAAATTTGAACTCTCAGCTAACGCTATAATGAACCCTGATTTCAGGGTACATTTTGAGACAATTGGTTCTGAAATGTTGCCATGCATATTCATGGTTGGTGCAGGGCTTGGGATTCAACTTCAGGGAAACTTTGGGGTATTTTTTTTAATTTCCAGTGCTGAAATCAGGGGTAGTTACACTGAAACGTCAAAGTTTTTGGTTGCTGTCCAAGTTTTTGGTTTACAAGTGAACCAAAAATGGGTAATCTACAAAACAGGAGATGTGCTTGTTTTCTCTTACCCTCAGAGCATGAGGATCATCCCTGCCTTACAGACAGCAGAACAAAAAAACAGAGCTCTTTGGAATTAATTATTCCAGAAAGGAAATTAGCTCTTCTCTCTGGCTCAGAAGTAACAGAAGAGCTGAGAAAAATGATAAATGAACAGCAAGACCATGTGAGAGCCTGAATAAATCACTGATAAATCGTTTGTATCTAATATTTTTCACTTTTTTAATGTATTATGTGTATTATTTGAAATGAGCATAAACCTTTGTACTTGAAAGCTTTTCCTAGTTTGTCCCTTGCCTAGAAATGAAAACATCTTTAAAGGCAAAGTTGCTTCAAGGAAAAAAAGATGAGATAAAGCAATGTGAATGCATCTGAACCCATAAAAATTTGTGTAATTGCTGAAGCACCTTACGGGTTTTGGGAACTGGATTTAACGTATCTGTAAAACTTTACCCAAGGACTGATAACAGTGCTGTCAACTAAAAATATTTCTAATTTAGCTCTGTGGATTTAGAGCTGTTTTCCATAATAAATTCAAAGGTTTTAGTTGGGTTGCAAGGCTTTGAGTTGCCTGTGTGTGCAGGGACGGTGGGTTTGCATTTGCTGGTTTTGTCTTCTTCCCTCTCGCCTCCTCAAATTCACTTTTGTTGCTTCATAACAACAACTTGCAAACCCTCTAGAAGGGTCACAGAAACCAAAAAGCAAACTGGTTTCAGTGTTGTCATTCATGGGAAGTGTCAGTGTCTGGATTCTGATAATAATTCCTGCTGTTTGCTGGTGTTGGAGCGTGTGGTTCTGAAGGGAATTGTTCTCCAAGAATGTGGTTTTTGACAGTCTGTGCCTCATTTGTTTCCTCTTTTTACTTCATTAGCACTCAGGATAGTGAAATTACATAGGGATTTTGTCCAAATGCAACAGTTCAGAGCTGTTTTGGTCTGATTTTTGTATCTCAGTGATATTTCCTCTTGTACCTCAGTGAACATTTGTAACACTTGTCACACAATCACATGGTGGAATAAGTTCTGTATAAGTTCTGTATATTTTAGCACATCTTTCTTCTTTCTCCCCAGTCTTCTATTACTCTGCACGCTTTAATTAGTGTAGTTTCCTCAGAGAACTGCTGGTTCCTCAGTAAAATTTGTAAACTTCGAGGTTCCAGCTATTTGGTAGAGGTAAAAGCCTAAAAGAAGCTGAGTTTGTGGAGCAGATTTTTGAACAGTCCAGGACTGTTTTTCACAGGTAGTTCTGTGCCAAGGCAGCCTGGCAGTCCTGCTTGCAGTGAAGAATGACAGTCACAGAATCCAGGTGGGAAGAGCCCTCCAGGATCACCCAGTGCCGCCCCAGCAGCACCAGCAGCACCCAAACCCTGTCCCCAGGGGCCACACCCAGACTCCTCCTGAGCACTCCCACACACAGTGACTCCAAACCTCCCTGGGCAGCTCATCCCAAGGCCTCACCACTCTGGGAGGGAAGAATTGTTCCCAGTCTCCAACCTGGCCCTCCCCTGGTGCAATTTGAGGCCATTTCCTCTCCTCCTTTCCCTTGGGACACGGCAGCAGAGCCCGACCTGCCCTCAGTGCCCCTCCTGTCAGGGAGTTGTGGGGAGCAGTGAGGTCCCCCCTGAGCCTCCTCTGCTCCAGGCTGAGCCCCTTTCCCAGCTCCCTCAGGCTCTCCTCATCAGAATTGTGTTCCAGCCCCTTCCCCAGCTCCGTTCCCTGCCCTGGACACGCTCCAGCCCCTCAGTGTCCTGTATGACGTTGTCCTTTTCGTGGCTCTCTTCAGATGGGAAGAGCTTGCTTGGATCGCTGAGGGACATTAAATTGACAAATTGCTTTGAAAAACTGTTTTGTTCTGAAGCAAGAACACCCATTTTGCTTGTGTCCAGAGAAGGAGAAGACAGAAGGGAAGGGTCTGGAAAACCTGTCCTGTGAGGAGCGGCTGAGGGAGCTGGGAAAGGGGCTCAGCCTGGAGCAGAGGAGGCTCAGGGGGGACCTCACTGCTCCCCACAACTCCCTGACAGGAGGGGCACTGAGGGGGGTCGGGCTCTGCTGCCGTGTCCCAAGGGAAAGGAGGAGAGGAAACAGCCTCAAATTGCACCAGGGGAGGGGCAGACTGGAGATTGGGAACAATTTTTCCTCCCAGAGTGGTGAGGCCTTGGGATGAGCTGCCCAGGGAGGTTTGGAGTCACTGTGTGTGGGAGTGCTCAGGAGGAGTCTGGGTGTGGCCCCTGGGGACAGGGTTTGGGTGCTGCTGGTGCTGCTGGGGTGGCACTGGGGTGACTCTAAAGGTCTCTTCCAAGCCTTGATGATTCCGTGACATCAGGAATAGCAATAGTGACTGTAGGTTGAAGGCACAGGGAAGAAGATGGTGGGGACCACTGCAGTTCAACCATGAGACACAGGCACAGGAGACATATCCTGACTCTCTGTTAACAGGCAACTTTTTAAAATCAGCCTTATAGTGTAACATGGCAGTGGAACTATAAAAGGCTTTTTACTGATTTGTGAACCAAAAATTCAAGTGGTCACTTGAGAGATTGTTTATCCTGGTGGGAAACAGGATTTGACTGACAAATGAACTTGGTTTTTGCTGCCTCCTGTAAATATGGCTTTAAGGTGAAGGAGGGTAGGGTTGGATGGGATCTTGGGCAGGAATTGTTCCCTGGCAGGGTGGGCAGGCCCTGGCACAGGGTGCCCAGAGCAGCTGGGGCTGCCCCTGGATCCCTGGCAGTGCCCAAGGCCAGGCTGGACACTGGGGCTGGGAGCAGCCTGGGGCAGTGGGAGGTGTCCCTGCCATGGCAGGGGTGGCACTGGATGAGCTTTAAACCCCAAACCATCCAGGGCTTCTCTAGTTATTAGAAGGCTGGGCAATCTCTTAATTTTTCACTCTTGAACAAATCAACTTCAGCCTTTTTCCTGGAGCTGTTTTTTTAAGGACCCCCTGGGATGCTGCAGGTATTCCCAGTGCATTCACCAGTGACTCGAGTACTGCCCAGTGTCCCTGCCCAGCTAAACCACGTTAGGGTTGGCACGACATTAAAATCACCAGGAATGTCTGTCGCTCCCAAAGCTGGATGTAGTTGAGGTTTTTCCTGCAGCTCCTGTGGTGAGGGGAGGGTTTTTGCCACCAGGGGACACTTCTGAGCTGGATTTCGAGGGGAAGACCAAGGAAGGGATGGAAAGCATTTTATGCAGAGTGTGTGTGTATATAGATTTGCATTAAAATACCTTTGCATGTTTGCAGCAACTGCCCTGTATAATATTTCCTCCATTTTAAAACAGCCTTTGAAATTCCACAGGAATCGATGGCATGTAGTGTCAGAATACAGCAAAACATTTCCAATTAGGAAATCTTGATGGCAGACGAAGGGAACTCCAAATGTGGAGCCAAGTAATTCCAGGTGGTGGTTAAAGATACCTTTTCCTTTTTTGCTGTTTATCTTCAGGGAATATTTACCATGTATTTAGGGGAGAGGGAAAGGGAAATCTGGCAAACATTCCCTCTATTTTACACTTCTCTACTTCAAATTTTGCTTTCCTTCTTGCAGGATGGCAGCAAACATGCTGTTCCTGTTAAGCAAGCATGAAGCCCTTTTGTAGGCACATAATAATGAACAGCATTCTTACTTTGCGTTCTGGTTTGTAAACAACTTTTGGGCCGTGTATTGATTCAATAAATGTTTTTGAGGATCATTTAGAAAATGCAGGAAGCTTTGAGGAGTGAAAGAAAATATGTTGTTTATAGCAATCTCCATAAAAAGGGTCTTTATGCTGCTGTGAGAACTAAAAGTTAATGCCTTTTGTACCGAGTAGCATTTAATCTTTCTGTGCAGCTAACTCTGATATGAAATGATGATGTGCTGGCATCTGACCAAAGTGCCACTCGTGGAATTGGATTCTCTCATGTTTCAAGGCTGGCTTCGAGTCAGTGTGCATGATACTTCACAACCACTTTCTTCACCAGGCGTGTTCCTTCTGTACTGGAGAGAATGGAAAATTTCATTATCCCCCCAGAATGCCTTATGTAATATATATTTTAAACGTTTGAGATCTCGGGCTGCTGCTGACTTCTCACTCTTGAGGCTGAGCATTTCTTGAGTACAGGTTACTCGGCAGAGCGGTGAGGCTGAGTTTTCTTAGTTTCAGTTTTATGTTGGAGTTTGCAGCGGGAATCTTCATTTGAAAAGTCAAACCCGCGGTGGCGGATTGATCCAAAGTGAGGTGTCGCGTTCTGCCTCGGCGCGAGGGCCGTGGTTCGAGTGGCTGGGTGTGGATTTGGTTTCAGCACTGCTGATAAAGCCTTTGGAGTCAGGGCTGGCTGCAGCAGATGGGGCTTTGGAGAGCAGGAATCCCGGACTTGTGACAAACACGGCGGAGCCGCGGCCATTTGGCACCGCTGCGCCCGCTCTGACCTCACTGGTAAAGATCTGACAAAAGTGGAGGCTTTCCAACCATAAAAAAACCCCTCAAGATTCCCTGACTGTCCATGGGGCCTGCAGCTAATTTATGGAAGTGAGACTGGGAGAATGAGAGCAGGCTTGGCATCAGCTGGAGCCCGGCGAGCTCCTCTCGAGTTACCATTGCTCAGAAATGACGCCTCCTTCCCACAATGGGAAATTGTTGTGGTGGTTGTCTGACAATTTCATTAGGGCTCCTTTTGTAGCCTCGCTTCTAAACAAGTCGTGGCCACAATATAGATTTCGTTAATATATTTTTTAATTAAAGGGATGAGTTGAGTAAATATATCGATAAATAAATATATATAACCAAGAGGAAATAGAAGCGTCTTCTTAGATTGCTCTTGAAAAAAGATAAAACTGCAAACTTCAGCTGCTTTTGGAACGCTGCATTTGAAACATTCAGGTCTTCTGAATTTGTATTTTATTCCTTTGACAATTCAGTTCTGCAGTAATGTTATCAGCAAAGTAACTATCCACCACACAAAGGTTATTATTTAAGTTTATCAAGCTGGTTTTATTCTGGAGAATTAAGATGGGAATTTATTCGGAGTTACTGATTTTTAAAACACACTGTGGTGGTCTCAGAGTTTGTCACTGGACAAAGACTCCAAAAAAACATTACCAGGTGTGACTTGCGCCAGCAGTAGATGGGGAGGGACTGCCTTAGGGAATCTGTCGTGTTTATCCTTTGACAGTTCATTTCCAGCAATGATTTCTGACATGTTGAGGAAATCATGAAATTCCAGGTGCAGGGGGAGTGGAATTTGGCATGTGCCTATCTGGCTGACATGATGCAGTTCTTAGAGGGAAAAGCTGATTAAAGAACAGCTGTTAGCTTAAATCAGAAAGTTTGCTGTAGTTTGTACTGCAACTGTGCTGTGAAAGCTCTTTTTTTGGGGGCTTGCAGTGGGTGTTCCTGACGAGCAGAACGTGTTCCAGTTTAATAAAGCCCTGTACTCACTTGGCACTTGGACTGGGGACATGAGTGACAAAGGATTTACGGGAATATCGAGGCAAGGTTTTCTCAGAAGGGAAAAAAACCCCCACCAGAATACATCTTGTGCTGTCTGTTTTCATGGTACATGTATTTTTCTTCTACCAGGAAAAGTATCCTATGCAAAGATCCATCGGGGCAACCTGTGTTTTACAGTTAGGTCATCCTGAGCTGTTCTTCCCAGGATGACATGATTTCATTTCAAGAATTTCAGCTGGTCACAGTTTTATCTCTGCCAGCATTTTCCTGGAGGATCCACAGCAGTGATGAAGTGTGGTCCTGCATCTGTGTAATTCCATAATTCTACCTACAGACTTGTGTATGTGTATAGGTGCGTTAGTATGTTTAAAAGATAAGTCATTATTTAAATCTGTGTATGATTTTATTGTATTAGCCATACTGGCCACCTCAAGTTTCAGAAATTATCTCCTTTCTTTACCCATTTCTTCCTAAATACACAAGATAATAAAAATTAGTCAAGTGCCAGAGGCCCAGAGGAGACCAGAGAAGAGCTCCAGCCCTGAGAAAAGTTGGGATGAGAGTTATCCATGGAGTGTGTAAATCAGAGCATGCTCCTTGACTGATGAGGATAAGAACTTTTTTTTTTTTTGGAGAGAAAAAATGCAGGAGGAAGAGCTGGTGGATCTGGTTTGATAGCAGATGAAAAAGCAGAGGCTGTGTGGGAGGAGGCGAGAGGGGAATGGGGCAACAGCTGAAGAGCAGAGGTAAGGAGCAAGGCTTGAACACTGAGAAAATAACTGTATTATTGCATTTTCTAGCACTCCCTCCAGCTGCTCGTTGTTATAGACATATCTAATAATTTTAGCTGTAAAAATTGTGCTGCTTTGGACTGATGGTTTTACTAAAAGGTGGGACAGCATTGGATTTTTACGGCTTGTTTTATTGAGAATCACTTCCCTGATCTAGTCTGTGTTGTTCTCAAGTCTGTACTAAATTGTGCTGCTGGATTTATCTAAGAAATGTTTTAAGAACTGCTTCAGAAAACATTTCAAAACACACTTCTTGATTTATAAAAACTAATAAATATATATTTGAAATAATAGTAAAAGCCAAGCCTTAGCAGGATCAATATCGAGGAGATTTTACATGGAAAAGAATCTTTTCTTCAGTTTGAGAGTATTAATTGTAATAAATTTATGATTTTTGCTCGTGGCAGGAACTGAAATTGGGAGTTTAGATCATTTAGAAGCCAAAGTCTTTCAAAGTGGGTTCACAGATTGTTGAGTCTCAGAACATTTGCTGGACAAACATCTCACATGTAAATTTTTAGTCAGCTTCTTGCCCTTCAGTTTAGACTTATTTATAGAATTCTGTGCCTTAACACCTTCAGCCAGAGAATCTAAATAAAAATAAGGCTGTTTTCATTCTCTGAGGGAAGGGAAGAGAGATTTTGGATGTAATGTGGATTACTGAGCAATACAATTATGGCTCCTTTTTTTGTGATAGTTTTTTGATGTTATGCTTGCAACAAAGACATTAATCACAACTTCTTTTGTAATTTACCATTCATCTGATAAATAGGTCCGAATTTAAGTAGAAAAGGTTACACTGGTCTCATTATTAAAATAATTTAAAGGCAGAGCAGCATTCAGTTGGAGAAGGTGTCTGAGTTTAAAGAGCTCTGCCTGGATGCTCCCGGCCTATGGAATAAAGTCAAGTTTTAGGAACTGAAAAACATTTTAAGATCCTCAAGAGTTTTAAGAACTTTTTTGTGGGAGCATGTCTCAGCATTTCCATGGAGCCAGAATGGATGAAAATTAATTCCAGGAGGTATTTCTGAAATTCTTTTGCAAGATAAGGAAAAATAATTGTGTTTTGATGCACGATTGTCAAGATCTAAATAAAAAATTGCATCTGGCATGTTTTGACTTTAGAACTTATTACATGAAGTGAGCAATTACCCGTGCATTTTTCTGGTCTGGAAGACATTTCTTCTTTCCAAGATGGAATTGATGGTATTAGGACCAGTGAACGTACCACAGCTCCTTGTCAGGAACAGCAGCTGCAGAGACAACTTTTATCTGGTTACTTCTCCATTTTTTAGCTGTGTTGTAGGTGTTGGGATCTTAGCACAGTTATTTGCTGATGGAAAAGAAAATACAGTAGAAGTTACAGCAGAAAGCAAATGCTAATTATTATTTTTTTGCTTCCTTAGAGAGAGGGGCGCTTTCCCAAAGTTACCATAAGCAGTATGAGCTGCAAATAATTATAAATATTTGAACTTCCAAGGTTTTGTTAGAAATACCTGGAGGCATTTAAAGCTGTACCTCTGTCTGTAGAATATTTCTGTCATTATTTTAAATGTAGTTGGGAGCTTTTTGCAATTACAGGAAGTTTTTCCTTCTCCCTCTTTTAGCCATAGGCAACATGTGGGAGGGTAAATGTTGGTTTTGGTGGAGTCCAATGATATTTCTGAACAGACAGAAAACATAAAGATTTGCTTTTGGTATCTCTGCAACACTTTTGGAGGTGGAAGTGGATGTTTCTCTAAATATTTTCAAGCTTTTTTCTATCCTACACAATCCACTTTAATTAGCGGCCCAGGATTGGCAAATGAGACATTTTTGAACTGCAGTAAGCTTTAATAATTATTGTTGCCCTTATTGCTCCATAGGAAAAAATTTCTCGATCTGTTCAAGGACATTTCTTCTTCTTGGAAGCATTTGATAATTTGCTGGTAGGATTTAACTTTCACAGCCACTGTCACAATCCTGATTTTTTTTTTTCACTAGTCTGACAAACTGAAAGCACATATCAAACTTTAAACTCAAAATTAAATAATAATTGTTTTGGCCTTTGTCTCCTGTTTCCCCAGCAATTATGTCCAAGAAACAGACCCAAACTGTCCTGATTTAACCAAGGATAAATGAATCACTAAATGTCACATATTGATACAGATTTTGTGTGGTTTGAGTGCATTAGTCTGTGTGCAACTATCCTGGAAGTGCATTTTAAACATCTTTTTTTGTATTTTAGTACTGATTGAAGTAATCCCTGAAACTTTTTCCTTCAGGAGAATTTATTTTTATAAGTTGCCCCTTCAGTTTGGGACTGTTAATTTTAACATAATAACTTTCGGCAAAGTTGGTTTATATTTAATCAGCTAAAAGTTCATCTTTGGAGTGGATATGTGGTAGAATTAAATATTTTTGATCCTTTCGTGACACTAAAAAGAAAAATAGCCAAGGTCAGGACAGTCTTAGAAAAGCAAGGATGGAAACAAAGACAGTTCTGAAGTCGGGAGAACCTGGACAGAATGAAGTGAATCCTTGCCTGGATTAATACTTAATTTTAGTGGGGAAAAATCATCTTTTTCAGGTGTGCAATTCAGATGAGTATTAAAGAACTAAAGTGACAGATGTTTGCAGGCACTGTGGTTTGATTTTAGTCAATTTGAGTTCTCTTTGGGCTGTGTTCTGCATGAAGTGTTGCACTTTGGATTAGCTCCTGTTTCACAGCGGTGGAGCACAAATATCTGCTGGAACAGAGACAGGTGGTTATCCTCAGAAATGAGTCAGGAGAATGGAAAATCTTTCAAAATAAAGAATGCGCCATTGTCAGAAACGCTTCTCCCTGCCTCTTTTTGGGTTTGCATAACAATTCTCATGCACTGCCTCGGCCTCGGGTCTCTCCTTGTCTGATTCTTTGAGTGCCTCTTTTCCCAACGTCGCTCCCAAAATCCTGAATTTCGGTCCTGAGCTTTGACTTTGGACGTGGAAGTCCAAACGTGGCCTTGTGGAGCAGGAGCTCGTGGTGTGTTCGCCTTAAGGAAAACCCCGGGTTGGTTCCATAAAATTTGGCCTTATTTCTGTGAGGGTTAAATAAGTTGTATGTCCAGCTTTAAAGGAGAAATTAAATTTGGGGCATTTCTTTCCCCATTTCTCCCTGACCATTGCAGAAATACTTCCATCTCCCTATGGAGGCTCTGGAGCTCGTTCTTGGATCCTTACATCCAAGGTGCAGCATGGGATTGGAGCTCCATCTTCCTGGGTTTCTTCTGAGGGAAAAATTTTACTCCTTTTGCTCTAAACAAGGTTCAGTCCCAGCAGGAGAAAGTGTTAAACCTAAAAAAGGCTGAAAAAGGAGAAAATAATTACAAGGGGTTACAAACCACGCAGCTGAGATAGATGTAAATGGAATTTGTATCATCCGCTCTCACCACTGAGTGTTGTGCGAATACCGTGTTTAAATACTGTATTTTCAACCATGTTTTGTAAGCAAAATTTATTAATTTCTGATAAACTGGACATTAGTGAGGCTTCTTTCAGGGTTCTCTTATCTGGTATCTAAATTTTACATTGCCATACGTGTATATGATGTATTTTTGAAGCATGAAGCTTCTTTGATACTCTGCTAAATAAAAAGCAGATTTTTTTAAAAAATTTTTTTGAACTTTTTTTTTACTTTTAAAAAAATAATCCCATGCTGTCATGTTAATTTTTTTAAAACATCTTTGTTTAGCAAAGAGCTCTTAAATGAAAGTTATTCAGTGTTTGCTTAATACTGGGTTTTGTCTTTGCAGTAGGTGTTGTATAAATAACAGACCAAGCGTATTCTTGCCGTTATAGCGTATAATTTCGGAAAAATTCTTCCTTTCCAAGATGTTCCTTTCGTAATTTATAAACCACTCTGTCAAGCCGAATGTGTTTTAGAAAGGAGTATAAAATCCATGGTCCGTGTTGAACATCGGCCGTGCAGCTTCAGGGACGGGGCTGTGTTGTAATCCCCGCGTCGTGGTCCATGTGAAAACGTGTTGTGGTTTCACCTTAATATTTCACAGACATTTCTTTAGCTCCAAAACCCCTCCAGTGTGACAGAGTGGGGAGGTTTTTTGCCTCAGAAGAGGTAAAAATGAGGTCCAGCTGAAAGCTGGTCGTTGGAGTTTAAAGCGCGCTTGCAGTGCTAAGAGACGAATCTTTGGCTCCTGTGCTGCTATTTCATATTCATGAACACTAAATTCATTCACATTTGATGTGTGTAACTCTGCTGAAAGGCAAAACAAACCTGATGGAAAACCCTCAGCTAAGAATTGTGTATTATCAGTGCAAAGAAAAAATATTTTCTTAGGTTTTATTTACTTAACTCATTCTACTGCTAATTCCAAGATTTTCAACAAACAATTTTGTTGTTAGTTTAAAAAAAACAAAAACAGGTTCCAAATATAAATAGTATTATGTGATAGCTGTTTAAGAGAGCCAGTTTTAGCTGCTGAATATATTGCATCTAATTTATTGCCCTATTAGCTGAGAACAAAATTCTTCTGTATTTTTTCCCTAGTCCATACAGAATACTTTTGAGAGTAATTTAATATATATGTGTACAGCATTTAAGGTTAGATTTATATCTTAATTTATTCTTCCAAACATGACTTTGATTATATAATTTTAAAAAAAAATCAACCCACTTTAATATGCATAATGCTCAGATTTTAACGCAAAAGTGGAATGTCTTTTCTGCCTGCTTTCCCGAGGCTTATTTTTAGCCCAGTTGCACATAGGCTCAATTTACTGTACACTTTCCCTTCAGAAAAATAACAATTTTGTTACAAAGTAGGTGTCACGAAGAATTAAACGCCCGACCCGTAATTTCTCACACCTTTTTCTGGTAGGATAAATCACCACCTCGCAGGCCTCTGATTTATCAGCCTTTTTGTGAAGTGTTACGTGGTGATGTTGTGTCAAAGGTGGACCTTGTTCCTCTGGGTCCTTTCCCCTCAAGGGCAGATTTATGGGCTGGGGCAGCAAACGTGTCCCAATTACGGGGCTGTTGTGGGACCCATTCCCCTCTCAGAGGTGCTCATGCACTCTTTAATTTCTGAGATGCAAAGCTGCAGGCTGGTATACGAGATTTTCTCCCGTGATTTTTAGTATCCTTCACTTTAAACTAAAATTTTATTCTTTACTGATACTGAGCCTAAAGGTGTTTTTTTGTGTGCCGCGTCGACGGTGCATTTGTAATAAATTAGAGAAGTCCTCGTTTTACTGTTGTATGGGGTTATGGAGCTGACTTAGCACTGATAGAACATTTTAGAATATTTTAACACAACTCCTTTTTGCTCTGTTCAAGCACAGACTGAACTGTGAACTCCGTCTGCAGCACAAACCTCGAGTAGGCCTCAAAGTCAGCGCGAGCCACGAGAAAGGAGCGCAGTGTTATAAAACCCTGCTCCATCAAATTAAGGAGTTTTTGTTTAAGTAGACTGTTGGCCTTTCAGATGGAATATGCTTCCCTTCCCAATGTCATGGGCTTTTTTTCCACACGCATGGACGGCCCCAGGATTTTTTTTGCCTTTTTATTTTTTTTTTTTTACAGCTACGCTTTCAGTTCTGGATGACGTTTAGCCTTTGACCCAGGCACTTTCTTACAATAAACAGTTTGTTGATGAGAGCAGCTGCTGGGAAGATTGTTTCCAGACTGTTCTGCCGCAGCTGAGGAAGGAAGGGAAGCAAAATCTGGGATGCACCTTACGGCCTCCTCCTCGTTCCTCCCCTCGGCTCTGGTTTGCGCTGAGCAAACCTCCAGCACCTATTCCCATCCTGCTTGTGCCTTCTGGCATCCCAGTTCCCAAGAGGAGCACTCTACTAAAGCCAGGAGAGATGCAGATATAACAAACTTGATGTGAAGACCATAATTAATTTCTTTCTGTATTATTTTTCACTTACTGACTCTCATTTTTCATTCTTTTCTCTGCAAAAAGTAACATCCTGACTTATTTTTCCTTATCGGTGAATCCTGACCTGGGCCCTGCTGCCTGTTTCCCAGGATGGGCTGCTGCCTGTTGGATAAATTAATTTTCTGCCTACACACGGTGCTTTTTAAAGCTAAATTTAATTTTGGATTCAGATTTAGGCAGGGATTTATGAGCAGTTGCTGGACGTGTAGTCCGGGAATGGGTTGAAATCTAAGATGCTTCGTGTTCAAAGCAATGGGGCTGCAGTAAAAAGGATAAGGATACCTTGCAGCACTTTGTTAAAAATCTTGCCCTTTTTTGGATGAAGTATTCCACATATCAGTTGGGAACATGGATCCACTCCTATCCGTGGCTCTTTCTGCTGGGGTGATGCACTGTGTTTATGTAATGCAATACTTGTTTTTAAAAACACACCGAAGAGTGGAGACAAAAATAAGGCACTTGACTAAGACTCTGGAATGATCTTTCAGAAATGATGAGCTTTTTCTGCCTCTCTTCAGAAAGCACAGCACAGACTAAAGCAGCCCAAACCACTGGAGACTCCTAAAAATCAGCTTGGTTGGGAATTCAAAAAGTTGCCAGCCCTGCCATCTTTCTGAATGTTCTTCTGTGCTTTGTGCAGTCAGAATCTCCCGGTTTGCACCGTGTCTCAGTTTAGGAAATATAAAAATATTATTAATAAACTGAAACAGATTTCCAGGCTGTGCAGAATCCTGGGAATGCACAGCAAGTACCAGCCAAGTAACTCCAGTTCATGAGAACATGAAATGAAAATGTGCCTGGGTTGTAGGACAATAAAATCTTTATGAAGTTCTTCAGGCCATGGGGAAAGGAGGGAGTGGAGAAATGGGGATTTCTCTCCTTCCTGAGGTTTTTAACCCTGCGAACTGGAGCACCACTGGTGAAAATAATGGCCTGAAATTAATTGTGAACAGTTAATATTAAAAGGGTTTCCTAAATGCTGCCTAAAAACTGGATTAATTTGGGTACTTCCTGTATTTCCAAGCAGATTTTTAATGTGTTGTAAATAGGTTTTGTGTTTAAAAGTTCTGTTTCTCCCCTTTGTTTCTGTTGTTATAAAATCCATCTCCAAGCTTGCTCTTCCTTAAGTCTGGAAGGGCAACGTTGAGGACTTCAGGCATGGATGTGCAGTTTGGGAATGTTATTAAATATTAATGACATCAGCATTGAAATATTGATAATAATAATAATAATAAT
>WEIT01021964.1:35543-47095 GCA_013389985.1 Dryoscopus gambensis
ACATACATTTGAGATCCTACTTGAATTGTGTAATACTCCTTTGGGAACAGGCAATTTGGGAAAAAAAGCAGATTTTAGTCATATTGAAGGTGTGATGTCTGGTTTTGCTGCAGCCAGGCTCCTCTAAAAGTTTGGTGCTTTATGCCTGGGTAATCTTCACTTGCTTGCAGTTTACAAATGTAAATATTAGATATACATACATACATACATACATATATATATATATATATAAAAATAAGAGATTTAATCACTCTATCAGCTGATAATTACATGAATCAATGCATCAACTGCAAACTTCTCAAAAATAGAGGTAGTTCATTGGAAATCATTAGATTTTATACAAAAGAAGGGAAGAAGTTTTTAAATCATGTTCTGTGCCTCCAGAAAGTGACTATTTGGCCTCACTGCACAAGCACAGCTAAAGTACAAGATTTTAATCCCAATATTGAGTCTTCAGGTAGGGCATCAGTGGTTAAAATCATCTCCTTTTCCCTCACAGGAGCGGAGGGAGCCGATGGAAAATGTTTGGTTTATGGCATTGTATTTTTAGCTTTCATTTCGTTTCAGCCCCATGTTTTTAATAGGAACCAAATGAATTTAGGCCGTGAGTGAATTTTGTCTTAACAAAGAATTCCATTGATGGAGAGTTGCAGGCCCATCGTTGGAGTTTGGTAGGAAAGAGCAGCTCCCAGATCTGCCCAGTGAGAGATATTTGCATTTATCTGTGTACATGAACGTACAGCTAAAAATAAAAAAAACACATCCAAATCCTGTCTGTATAAACAGATTGTAAGAGTAAAGCCTTGGATTTGGGGTTATTTTCAGCCATTCTAACGGTGAGTTCATGTGCTCGGTGCAGAACTCGCATTGTTTGACAGAGCCCAGGTGCAAATAAAATCTTCTCCATCAGGAGCTGTAATTTTGTGTTATTTTATACTACAACAGAGAAGGGTCCGTATGCAGCTGGTTTTTGTCTCCCTCTTTCCTCCTTGTTGTTCGATCTCAGCCTCTAAGTGAGCATTAGGGAAAATTGAAACTTAATGATTATGAAATTAAAAAGAGTTTTGAACAGCAAAAGCAAACTTCTGTTCCCGAGCAGTTTCTGCACACACCTGACCAAACTCTGAAAATCCTGCAGAGCAGATGTGAAAGCACAAATAAAACACAGCTTTTGCTCTTCCTTCTTTATGCTGCAATTCCCACAACGAGCAGTTTGTGCTGGTGAGTGGAGGAGCTGAGGGTCTGTAGTGCGCAGTAGCTCAACTTTGTGTTTCTGGGAATTTTGGGAATTAATGTCCTCTCCGTCTCCCTTCTTACTCACAACTTTTCATGCAGTGCCACTCTCGGTCTGACAATCATAATTCTCCTGGTGCGTCCCTGGGTGCGGGATCAGTGCTTGGAAATTCCCAGTCTCTCCTTGCTTCTCTTTAAAGGATTTAAATTGAGCTTTGGAGTGTGGAGAATTTATTAGTGAGAAGTGTTGGGTAGTTCCTGTTGGTGCAGTGCTTTTGTGCTTTTGGTGACTGGGTTTTTTTACTAATGCATTGAAATTGCATTTTTTACCATTTAAAATATGGATACAAACATTTTCTCCTTATAAATATTAAACTTGTAAAAGAATATTTTAACTCTGAAAGCTGAGTAGGTTTTTTGTCACCGAGTTGTTTGGTTGGGATGTCAAATTTATTTCTTACTTTGAGAAGGAAGGGAATATCTTTGCCTTTGGGAATATACATGTGAAAAGTGTGACTGGAAGAAAAACCCCGCAGTTTTATAGGAAACAATGGCCTTAAGATGAAAAAGGACAGCATTAAATTAGATATTAGGAAGAAATGCTCGGCTGTGAGGGTGGGCAGGCCCTGGCACAGGGTGCCCAGAGCAGCTGGGGCTGCCCCTGGATCCCTGGCAGTGCCCAAGGCCAGGCTGGACACTGGGGCTGGGAGCAGCCTGGGACAGTGGGAGGTGTCCCTGCCATGGCAGGGGTGGGAATGGATGATCCTTAAAATCCCTTCCAACCCAAACCATTCTGGGATTCTACAGTTGTATGAAATTTAATTTGGCTTGGCTTCAGTTCTCCTGCCCAAACCTGATGAATAACAATTTCAGGATTTATTTGTGCCACCCTACGACGAGTTCAGTTATTAAACTCACAAAGTATGTCGCCGGTAGGTTGGGAAATCCATATTTCCCATGACTGTGTGCGTGAGTAGCTGCAGATCCCATCCGAGCCTGAACACGGAACAGCTGCAGCTTCTGGGATTCCACAATCCATTAAAGCTTGGAGCAGCATCTTCCAGGATTTCCGTGAGGGCCGGGGGAAGGCGTGTCCAGCAGTTTGGGTGTTCCCTGCCCTCGCGTTGGGTGCCTGGGCCGCTCCCAGAGGTGTCCGGGAGGTTCCTGAGCCAACGCTTCTCGGGTCGGTGGCCACCAGAGGCTGCTGCAGAACGGCGGATGCTGCTGGAATGGGAGAGGTTGGGAATTCCTCGGGTTCAACCACACAGTTCTGACACGATTATATTCCTTTTCAATGCACTGGAAGCAGAAGTTCACCCTGACTTCGTATATAAGTTTATTTCATTATACAATAATGTTATTTTTGCTGTGCCGGTGTAATTGTGGGGACCATGAGGCAGTGGTTCAGCATCCCTGTTCCCGGAGCTTTGTGTGAAGGAAGTTCTTGCAGTAAAAATTAATTTTTCCACTGTGACCAGCACTTGAAGCTTTGTTAAACATGTAAACCCATATTTTCTTAGGAGTTTGTAAAAATCCCCATCCTTGATTATGTATTCCTCGTGTTTATATTTTTAATCAGCTCAAATAAGCACGCGGAGGTTATGGGGCGAAATGAGCTTGAGAATTATACACATATAACAATCCTTAAATGGTTCAGTGTGTGTTGGAAGCAATGAAATCAAGAAGTTTGCCTAAAATCTGGGGGGGGAAATCACGTGAAATAATGCACTCAGGAGGGTAAATGGTTGGAATCGTGTGGCATATTTATAATAATGGAACAGCACACAGAAATAGGTGCTATTTTGTTCTTCTCAGAAAATATTCTGTGGCAAAAACACACCAGAATTTCTGACACAGCCTCAAGCACTTCCATGATTTATTTATTTATGACGTCATCACGCTTTAATCACCTTTATTTTGTAACTTAATTTCTCTAAGACTGTAAACCCATCCCTAGGTGAGTTAAAATTATGTTTCTAGTACTCGCACACCCAGTGCTGCCGAGTGAATTTCTGTGTTTGGAAAGCAATAGGAAAACACTTTCTGATTAAGCAGAGTTTTTCCATGTTCTCCCTGACAGAAATGAAAGCTGTAATTTTTCTAAATATCAGTTACAGCCAATCAGTTACTGTGGGTATGTAAAACAAGTAGGATAATGTGTAAGGAATTTATTTAGTCTGTCAGAGCTCTGGTGTTACACTGAGTGAAGGTGCAAGTCAAAGAAATGCTTGCAAAACCTATAATCACCATCACATCATCATTTATGATGCATAGCAAAAAATAAAAAAGAGAGGAGAGGAAGTATTTAAATCATATTTTGTCTGAGAAGTTAGAAAATACTCAGAGGGAGCTGTAGAAAAGCAAGAAATGAGAAGTAATTTCTCTGTAACTAAAATTTAGCTGCCGTGTCTCACTCAGGTTGTTCTGGGGCTGAGAAGCGAGTGCCTGATGGAATTTGGGAAAAGTTACTTCTTTCTTTGTGTCCTGCTCTGCCACTGGTGCTGCAGCCCCTCTGCTGACACTCAGCACAGGCAGCAACATCGGTGAAATTTGAGAAAATGCCATTTCTGGGGGTAGGAAACCCAGAGGAAAAGGTGTTATGAACAGGAGCACTTCTCTCATTCCTTCTTCATGTGGAAGAGTGGGATGTGGAGAAGAGGAGTCGTTCCGTGGGTATGATGTCTTGAGTGGCTCCCTAGAAACAGAGACCAGACAGGAGTGAGGGAATAAAGGCAGGGATTTATTTGAAAGGCCTTCAAAGGCACACCCTGAGGAGCCAGAGGCTGCTTCCAAAATGGACCCCAAGATGGACCACGAGTCATGAGTTCTTCATACTTTTATAGGTTTGGTCCATTTGCATATCAGCATAAATTCACCAATTAAAACTTTAGCTAATGATGCAATTTCTTCCATTTCTCCGCCTCTCTAGGGACTCTAGTTTAATCTTTTGGGGCCTAGGACAGTCTGAGTGTCCTTGAAGAGCAAGCTCAGAGAAGCTTTGTTGTGTCTGTCTGGCCTAAGAGAGCAGCTCACGAGCTACAAGAGACTGCAGAGTTACACACTGGGCAATGCAGGGTTTGAAAAGTATAAAAGTTAAACCCTAAGGCATCAGACAGATAACTATTTATGGGAAGTTTGCTTTTCATTTGTGGTTTGTGGGTTTTGAAGAGTTGGGCTGGAGCTCAGAGACGTCTTGTTCAAGGGCAGGAGAGCTCACTCCTGCCTTCAGCCCTCACGCAGGAAATGTATTCCAGTTCTCAGATACAGCAGTGATGGGAAGGAGGGATGTGTGCTTGCTTAGAACCCTTTTATTTAAGAATCAGATCTCTTCCTCTTGGAAATTTGGGGGCAAGAATCACGAGTGCCTTACTTCTAGTCGAACTGAAACCACAATTTTTTTGTGGTTTCATTTATCACATAAAAGACAGCTTCAACTCTCCAAAATTTAAGCTGCACACGGAGCAAAAAGGTCCCAGAGTCTGTGTTTGTGGCTGCTCCTAAAGGCATGGCAAGCATTTCATATCAAACCTCTGAAAGCAGCATTAGTTATCTGCAGAAAGAGTGATGTGTAACATTCAGGGTGTCACCACATGGGTACCAAGAGTAGTAAATCACCCCTTAGCTGAAGGCATGAGCCATTCTAGCAGATACTCCACTGAGAAATCAGTAAATGTTTTTCTTAGCTGCTGGTTCAGACTCATTTAAATTGAGTCTTAGTGATGGACTAAAGGGCTTCTTCCAGCAGAGGATCTCAGCACGTTGAGAAACCCGCATGATGCAGATGAATGTGTGCACTCCATGCTTCAGGATGTAGGAAGACCGCTGCAAACCCTGCTGCAGGGAAAAATGAAGTTAAATTCATCTGCAAAGGAGCATGGTCTCAGTTCTAGGAGAGCAGTGCCGAGTAGTCAGGCCAGGCTGGACCAGCACAAGCAGCAGAATTTGTTTTTTTGAAGAGGAAACAGAGTTAATTTTCCTGTTTTGAGGTAGATAATTGCTTGAATAAAAATGTTTTTTGGAAGAACATTTGTGTGTTTTCACGTGGGGTGATCCGTATTTCTCATTTTATTGCCCTTGCCTGCAGGAAATCCATCTTGCTTTCCTGAAGTGGCTGGAGGGAAACGTGGATGCTGAGGGATTGAGGGCATCCAGCAAGGTGTCTCTGAAATTTGTTTCATCCTGTGAGTCCAAAGTGGAAGTGACTCCATCCCTGATGCCGGTGATCACCGAGATGGGAAGTTTCTCCTCAGAACATTTCAGCCTGAAGACCTATCAGGAGAATCTTCAAACCAAGAAGCTGGGAAAGATCCTTCTTTTCGCTGAGGTGACCACGACAACCATGAATCTTCTGGATGGGTAAGATGGGGATCCAGGGCGTCCTGAATTAACTTTCTGCTTGGGAATTCCTAATTATGGTAACGCACAATGCTCTGAAAGAAACTGGGCACGAAACAGAGAACTTTGTGTTCGCAGGGTATTAATTGATAATGTATAAAATACTGAGCCATAAAGGGTGGGAAAAGCTGAGTGGGACAACTTTTTGCTTGGTAGTGGAGTTTAATCTTTATTCCTCTGAACATCACTATAAGCAAATTTAATTTAATAAATGTTAATATGCAGGAGATTAAATACATTCTCTAGGGCAAGTTATTTTCTAAGCCTGTTACTTGAGAAGAGTGATGCCAAGCAGATTGTGCCCCTAATTTAAACATGCCTATTTTCTCTTATTTCTTTTGCTGAATATTTCACTGAAGTGCTCTTTAGTGCTTGGTTTGGGTTTTTAAAACATGGATTAGGGTTCTGGTAGAGGTTCTTTCAGCATCACACAGATGACCCTTGTGAATGAGCTGAGGGATGCCTTAGAGAAGGTTGTTCATGAGAATTTAAATGGGATTAAGTGATAGGAAAGTCACAGTTACTAAATCTCAGCTTGGAGTCTGTACAGAGGCTGTACTGTGGTGTTCAGTGGAAGTCTGATGGAAAAAACTGTCTTGGGGAAGTTGTTGCTCTTCAGGACAGAAACGCTAAACCTGTTTCTACCTGCAGCTGTAAATTCTTGTGGCAGCTACTTTGGAATATCAGGGTTAATTTATCTGTAGAAAATGGCAGATGAATTTTACAGGTGAAAAATAACCTCAGGAATTTCGTTTGGGATTTTTTTCTTTAATCGAGATTAAATTGTCTGGAGTGTTGTTGTCACTGATGAGCTAACCAACAATAATGGCTTCAGTTCCCAGCCTGAGAGCCTACATTGCAATTTATGGACAAATACAAATTTCAATCCCAAACTATTCCCTGTGTGTGCAAACGTCCACACATTAAAAAATGTTGCTATCTAATTTTGCCAATCCTCTCCCCCAGATTTCCATCCTGCAGCTGATTTTGCAGTGGCTTTTGGAGAGACAGAGACTTGCTAGTTGGATGAGAGGCCACAAAGAGTTATTTTATAGAAATACATTTATTTGTAGCATTTGCTTCTTCATTTTGATACTCACAGCATGTTCAGCCTGCAGGGTTGAAACAACTGTGAAGAAATTGGTGATAATTTAATAGGTGAAGAGATTTCCTCCCTCACAGTTGGTTTTGGTTATGGTTATCAGTAACTTCATTCCAACATCTCAGTAAGATGAAGTGTTTAATTCCGAGTTTTGTGATCAGATTTGGATGAAGCTAAATAGAATCTGACCAATTTATGAGTGACTAATTATCTAGAAGGCAAGGTTGCTAAGAGAAGTGATCTTGTTTTTTCAGTGGCTGTAGAACCTTTACTCTCATGTGTTTAAAGGTTGCTTGTTTGTATTAAATAATCCAAATACAATCAAGTGCTTACAGATGTAGGTCTTCAGAATTTCCCCCATCATGATGAGGCTTAAATAAATGGGTTTCAGGTAAGTTGGAAACTACAAATCCTGGCTTTATGTAGCTTATGCTGGGGAGATGGTCCTATGCAGATTATAATTTGAATTAAAATTATTAATTCATTAATAATCTATTTTAGATTATTTTACAAAAAGACCTTTGTTTTATTAAAACATTAGTCTTATGGTTGATGCTGTCAGTACTCTGTTGTCATGGATAAGTAGGATAATGTAACCCTTGTGATTTGCAGTTCAGTAAAGAACCTTGTGATTTAAATGATAACGTTCCATAAATCTCTAGAAATTGATGCACAAATTAGGTAATTTTTACTGAGGGACAAAGTTGTCAGGTTTTTAAGCTGCTTCCAAAGGAACCAACATAAATTTGCTAGGATATGTGTGTAGTGCTTGTGTCTAATTGCTAGTTCTGAATGAAAGGAAAACATATCTCAGGAAAAATAATTTCCTTTGCTTGAAAAAAAAATAGTTACTCATTGATCCTTCAGGATTCCCAGAAAAACATTGCAACACTTTCTTTATGTAATCAGGCATTGCATGAAGGACTCTTCCAAATTTTACCAAGTTTTGATTAAAAAAACTTGGTTTTGATTAAAAAAACTTGGTTTTGATTAAAAATGTGGTTAAAAATATGATACAGACACCTCAAGAACTCAATGAATGGGATTTGTCGTAAAGTAAATTGTTTAATTAGTAGATGATCAAAAAATTCAGTATTTAACTTTTGTGACTTCACATTTTCTCGTACCGCCGCCACCAACTGGATGCCAAACTTTTGTCTCCCTTTTTCCACTTCCCCAGACCTCCGTACCCCCCAAAAATGAAGAGATGGAAGGGGGGAAAAAGGGGCTGGAATTAATTTAATGGCTGAGCAACCTCACAGTAGAGAAACAGCCGGAGCCTAATAGGGGCCTTTGTCTGCATTTCCACCCTGGCTGGGAACGTGCCAGTCAAAAGTCAGGCAGGAGGAACAGGTGGGAACTATTAGACCTGTCATAAAGTTTGAAAAATTGATTCTGGAGGCTGAGGGAATAGATTGGACTTGACAGTGTTGTCCTAAAGATTCTAAGGGAAAGCTGTGTCGTTTAATTTGGGATCCCTTGATTGTTCATGAGCTCTCCAGATGGCAGGGCCTGGTGGTTGGGGCGTTTGGCGCTCGCTGTACTGTCCCTGGCCTGCGTGTGTGTGTGTCCTGAGGTCACAGCAAAGTGGGAATTCACCTGTAGGTGCCCAAAATTAAGTGGCGTCGGCCTAACTGTCAAATAAAAACCCGTTAAAATGTTGTATGTTGTTTTAAATGATCCATATTCCTTCTGTGATTTCATGTTAGAAGTCCTCTCAGGGTATTTTTTAAAGCATTCCAATTTTTGTTCCTCCAACTGAAATTTCAAATCCTCCCCCAAACATCAGAACCTTGCTTTATCCTCTAGAACAAAATTCCTTCTGTGAGTTTCAGAAACCTTTTCTCCCTGGATGTTTCTCCTAATGCCACCTGACCAGGTTAAGCCTGCAGAAACAGTTCCACCTCTGTGTCTCCTCAGAGCATCCCTGCGAGGGCAGGTTTTGGTATGAAACCATTGATTTTTTTGATGCTGCATCTGGTGTAGGGATACAAGTGTTACGTTATAGAGACCCACTTATTACACTCCTAAGACTTGAGATTAACAAAGAAATATTTCTAGTATTTCTGCTTACCCTAATTGGCTGGAATGGTTTCACGAGCATTTCATTAAAATTAAATTAATTAGATATGAATTTCAGTTTTATGCTTCATCTTAGATCCTGTTTCAGTATTTTAGTTGGCAGAAAATTTGATTTACACATGACTAAGCCAGCATGGAATATATTCTGTATGAAATGCCATTGTGGGTCCCTTTTCCCCAATATTTAAGAAGCACAAAATACCTTTGTTAGGGAAAGTTTGACACAAATGTGGTGAATTTTAGTGCAAGTGAAATGTGGGCTGAGCTTCCTTTCATAATTGCTGAATAGGATATTTAAATAAAATGTCAATTGAGAATAAACAATTTCCAAACAGCTAAAAGCTTTGCAGAAGAAAATATTTTCCTTTGTTGGTGCCCTTTTACTTTTCTAGATTCATATTGTTGAATGTTGAAAAATTGAGCTACAGCTCTAATTTTAGGAAGCGGGCATGAAGAGTCATTTTATTTGAAAACTCTTGGTTTAGTTGTATTGAAATATGGATGATGCTGATGCAGATCTGAGTTACAGAAAAACAGTGTGTAATTGAAGGAGATGGGAATGGCACTTCAGGGGCAAACAAGCTGAGACTGACAAACTGTGGTATGGACTGGGGGAGTTTTAATTTGGTTTTCAAGTCCTTGTCATGCCTTACTCTGGGTTTAGTTACTCCTTGCACCTTGGTGATCCCCCTTATTCTCCACTCAAACTGTATTTTTTAAAAGTTGAATTAAATCAGGGAAATTGTGGGGATTTGGTTGAAATGTCGCATCAAGGTACAAACTTGGCATTTAGCGTAGGCTTTGCAGAATGTGTCACAAAGGCACCGTGCTGCTTCTGCTTCCATCAGCAGCTGCATCCACCATTCCTCCTGTGAGGGTGGGCAGGCCCTGGCAGAGGTTTTCCAGGGAAACTGTGGCTCCTCCATCCCTGGCAGTGCCCAAGGCCAGGCTGGGCGGGGCTTGGAGCACCCTGGGACAGTGGGAGGTGTCCCTGCCATGGCAGAGGGCGGAGCTGGATGAGCTTTAAGGCCCCTTCCCAGCCAAACCATTCCATGATTCCATGATAATCTTTGTATTTTAGCATGGTGAGACTCTCCTGTACATTATCAGTCTGCTAAAGATGATTATTTTACCACCAACATTAACAAAGATAAGTTACAAACATAAGTTTGTATAAATTAACCCCCTCCACCCTCCTCCCTCAGGAATTTTGGTTAATACCATGGCGTGCAGGAAGGATTCTTCCTGGCAGGAAAGGTGCCTTTCTCTCAGGAAACAGCAAATTTAAATAGGAAATTTAAAAGCTATGTGCTGTTCCATAGCTTAGATGCATTTAAACACTGTACATATTCTATACTCAATCTCTTCTGCAGCTACATAACCCAGCAATATTTTGTCAGTTTGGATATTGAGGTCACAATAGTTCACACCATCTTTAAAAGCTCAGATCCCTTGATTTTGTTAAACTGTAGGATGGGATAGGAATGCTTTGCTTGATGAATGTCATACTGAAAATCCAAAGTTAGATATTAAGAACAGTAGACCTTCTTTTACATTCCTAGATATAGGAATATATATATATATACACATATATATATATGTCATATTCCTTCATTATTTACATCACTTTTATTACCAACTTTGAAACTTCCATTTCTTCATTTATTTATGTGGTTCAAGGACTTTTTATCCTCAAAGCAAAAAACGTTGGTGCATTAAATAGCTGCTTCTGTGCTTTTCTTTCTTAAGGGTGTTTATTTATATTCAGTATTTTGTGCCTTCCTTTGGTGCTGAAGATCAGCTCAAATAACAAGAGTTATTAAATCAAATCAAATTAAGTTCAACATTTGGTTTTTTTGCTAATTTCATTTTAAATGTATGATATTTCATACCTTATTCTGCAATTCATTTATGGGTAGTGATTTGCACCAGCCAGTGCTGGAGAAAGCTCAGCCTGATAACAAAAGATCACACAGGAATTCTTGTGACACAGCCAAGAGTCTGTTCCCTCCCTCGCCTGTAAAAAGGGAGGAATTCGGAAGTTTTTGGCACTGATTTGGTCCTGTGCCATTCCCAGACTCTTCCCTGCCATACCATTTTCCATGACACGCTTGCTGAAAGATTTCTCTCTTGGGATTTGTCGTCTCCTTTGCATTGATTTTCCCTGATTTTCTTTCCACCTGTTGTGCACCATTCCTGAGGGCACTGAACAATCAGGTCCCTATTTTCCTGTCACGCACCTTGTGTGCCCGATTTTCCATGGAATTGAAGGCAAAATGTGCCCTTCTTTCTTTTTTTATTGGGTAAAATTAGTGGATTTTCTTCCTGTTAACGGAGTGGGCCCCCCGCTTGCAGTGCAGAGGGAGGTTTGGCATTCCCAATGGGAATTGAGTCGTAAAAAAAAGATACCCGTTTTGCAGAGCAATTAACCCGTGTTGAACTCTGATAGGAGATTGGATTTCCCTGCTGCTGGAAGTTCCTGAACAATCCCCATTATCACAGGGACACAAACACACCCTTGAAGCACCCTTAAATCTGAGGGGAGTCGTTCCTTAAATATGAGGGGAGTTGTTCCTTAAATCTGGGGGGAATCATTCCTTAAATCTGAGGGGAGTTGTTCCTTTAATCTGGGGGGAATCATTCCTTAAATCTGAGGGGAATTGTTCCTTTAATCTGAGGGGAATGGTTCCTTTAATCTGAGGGGAAGGACTNGGTTCCTTTAATCTGAGGGGAAGGACTA
>WEIT01021965.1:28146-38198 GCA_013389985.1 Dryoscopus gambensis
AGGTGCCCAGTTCCCTTTGCCAGGTGAGAGTTATCCACAGGGCAGAGCATCCCTGGGTGCCTAGGGCTGGCTGGGTGCCTAAGCGAAGTATTTGTACCCCAGACATGCAGTGTGTGGGTTGAAGAAGTTATTTCATGTTTTAGGGCATTGCTGCTGCATCCACCCCTGTCACTGCCCCTGCGGGATGGGGCTCCTGCCTCTGCTTCGTACACACCCCAAACACCAGGGCCCTGGGATTCTGCATTGTGGAGCTGCTTGGGCTGCCCACAGCAGCGGCACGAGGCTTCTGTGCCTTCCCTTGGATGGCACCTTGGGGCTTCACAGACTCTGAAAGGGCATTTTTATTCCTTGATGCATTTTTTGTTTCTGTTTAGAGTATTCTAAGGGGGAGAGCTTCAGCTTGTCCTTCCCCATCTGGGCTCAGGGCACAGAATCAGGCCGGGTGCTGGGCAGAGGACATTTGGCCCTTCCAGCACCTCAGGAGCAGCTGAGATACAAGGNATCCAAGGCCCGTGAGGAGAAGTCGCCCTGCGTGGCTGCTGACCACATCCCTGAGCCTGGCAGGAGCTCCTGAGGGTGGGGTTCCCCCAGAGCTGTGCTGGTGCTGAGCGTGGCTGGGGCTGAACCCCACGGTCCGGGGGCTGTCCCACTACCTGGTGCCCGTCCCACTGCCTGGTGTCCATCCCGCTGCCCAGTGCCCATCCCACTGCCCAGTGTCCATTCCACTGCCTGGTGTCTGTCCCACTACCTGGTGTCTCTCCCGCTGCCCAGTGTCCATCCCGCTGCCCAGTGGCCGTCCCACTGCCCAGTGTCCATCCCGCTGCCCAGTGTCCATCCCACTACCCAGTGCCCATCCCGCTGCCCGGTGTCCATCCCGCTGCCCAGTGTCCATCCTGCTGCCTGGTGTCCCTCCCACTGCCCAGTGTCCATCCTGCTGCCCGGTGTCTGTCCTGCTGCCCAGTGCTTGTCCCGTTGCCCAGTGTCTGTCCCATTGCCCAGTGTCCATCCCACTGCCCAGTGTCCGTCCTGCTGCCCAGTGCCTGTCCCGCTGCCCACTGTCCGTCCCGCTGCCCAATGTCCATCGCGCTGCCCGGTGTCCGTCCCGCTGCCCACTGTCTGTCCCGCTGCCCAATGTCCATCCCGCTGCCCGGTGTCCGTCCGGCCCTGCTCAGGGTTGGTGGCTGCAGCCACCGGGCTCCGCACCGGCCCCTCCTGCCCCGGGGAGGGAACGGAGCCAGGCTGCAGGACGAGCTCCTCCAGCTGCAGCCGGGAACCCGCAGCTCATATTTCACCCCGCTAGCAGGTCTCCCACTCGGGTGACACCAAACGCGTGTCACACGCGCTGGAGGCACGGGCTGACGGCCCCCGGCCGCCCACACAGCCTCGGCCGCGGATCCCGCAGCCGCCTCCTGCCTCGATGGCTAAAATAAACTGTCTGATGCACAGCCGGCACAGCGGTGCTCGGGGCTGAGGCGGAAACGCAGCCACGCACACACGGTGCCAGAAACCCCGGGTTGTGTCAGCACCTGCTCGGATCCGGGGTGCTGCCACATCCTAACCCCGCATCCCGCTTCCCCTCGTCAACACCCCGGGACACCCCTGGTGTCCCCATCCCGAGCCTGCACAGTGGCACAGCCACGCTGCCACCGCCCCCGGAGCTCCGTGACACCCACGGGCGGCGAGTGACCCCACGCACCGGGGCTGGTTCTCAGTGGGATTGCCGGGGTGGGGCAGCCCAGGCTGTGTCTGCCACCTCCGTGCCACCTACTGGTGGTCCTGAGCCGTCAACACCCTCGTCCTGGGCTGCGCAGCCTGCGGGGCAGAGCTGAGCCGCTCTGCTGTGGGTAATTTCAGCCCACGGTTTGGATGGGATGAACTCAGCAGGTGTGGAGCTGGCAGGGAGGAGATCCCCCTCTGGCCTGGGGTGTTAGACCGCTGTCGGCATGCAGGGCTCGCTCCGGACGCTGCCCCTGAGCCCACCCTGCAGAGCTCCCTCTCCTCTCCTCCCCTCCTCACCCTGGCCTGGCCGCCGGCACTGGGCCACGGCTGTGATGTTGCTGCAGGAAGGTCCTGCCCCACCTGAGCTCTTGTGGCAAAACTCTCCTGCAGATCTTCCTCTGCAAGGACCTCCTGGCCTTGCAAAAAACTCCGATGTCCCCCGTGGGCTGGGGCAGTGGATGGACAGCAGATGGTTTGGGAGAAACCTGAGGGAAGTGTGAGCTGTTGCACTGCCCAGTGTGGACTCTGAGCTCTACAGACGGCAGCCTAAGTAACAACACAGGTACTGTATTGGCACAGAAACTTATTAATACAGGAACTCTCACCTCTCCATCCTGGAAATGTCACTGCTTCCCTTTTCATGCCTGTCTTAAAACCCTCCTGCTTCTCAAGGACTGCAGCTCTGCCCTGGGCAAACACACCATGAGCAGACCTCTCCTGGGCAGTGTCTGGACGTGACACAGAAGTCCCACACGGGGACCCTCGTGCCTGTCTCATTGTCGGTGTGGGCCCTTTTGGGGCTGTGGCTCAGGTCTCTCCTAGACCAGGAGCTGCTTTGCCAAAAGGACTTCACTTACAAGCTGCTATGTAAACAAACCCGGTGGGAGCCGGGGATTTATGGAAGGGCTGGAGAAGGGCTGGTGGGGATCCCCCCGCTCCGTGTCTGCCCGGCCAGCGACTGCTGCACAGAGCAAAGGGACGTGTTTGTTAGTGTGAACAGCAGGTTCGCCGGCGGGTGAGTTTACAGCGAGATGGATATAAATAAATAGAAGGAAAAGGACTTTCCCTGCCCGGGGAGTGGCGTCCTGCCCGCCTGGGGAGGGCTGCCCTTGGCCTGGATGCCGGTCGGAAGAGGGATTTGCTTCCAGGGACCTCCCTGCTGGTGTCAAAAATCCTGCAGGGATTTTTTTTTTTTGGGGGGGGGGGGGGCAGGGTGAAATTTGGGGAGAGACACGGGGACTGCCACCAGCAGTGTCCCCAGCATGGCAGTGGCACTGGGGGCAGGGGTGGCTGGGCATCATGCGGCTTGGTGTCAGTGAGGAGAAAGCACCGGGGGTGTGCAGGGCAGAGGCAGAGGAGGCGTGGGGAGCACGGGCAGGGAGCCTTCGGGGCTCAGCATTAATGGGGGGAGGAGGTCCAGGCAGAGCAGAGGTTCCTGCTGCCCCGGAGCTGTTCCGTGCTCAGGGGACCCTGGTGAGCCCAGCTGGCGAGGATGGCACCCGGGAAGGTGCTCTCTCCATCCTGGTCCCTTCCCAACAGCAGGAGCCTGCAAACCTTCAGGCTTCAGCCAGGTGCTGAGATCCAAAAGTGAAGGGGTTGACTGAAGGGACAGCAAAGGGCTGCAGCCTGCACTGGAGCAGCTCAGCCCCGCTCAGCCCAGCAGGGTGGCCTGGGCTTGCCCAAGCCATGAAAAACTGCTTCACACTGATGAGAGGGCAGGGATGGATGGGATATTGGAAAAGAATTCTTGGCTGTAAGGGTGGGCAGGCCCTGGCACAGGGCGCCCAGAGCAGCTGTGGCTGCCCCTGGATCCCTGGCAGTGCCCAAGGCCAGGCTGGACAGGGCTGGGAGCAGCCTGGGACAGTGGGACGTGTCCCTGCCCATGCTTGGGGTGGCACTGGGTGGGCTTTAAGGTCCCTTCCGACATTTCCAAACTTTCCTGTGATTCTCTGTGCCCCCTCCTTCAGCTCACCACAGCCAGCACTCCCAGTTCCCCCCAAGCAGGGGCACTTTGCAGTGCAAGGAGACCTGTTCTCTGCTCACCCAGTCTGGGCTCCCTGGGCAGACAGAAATGCCCAGCACACACCGAGGCAACAACTCCGGCGGGGACTGACCCATAACTCCCAGCCCTGGCTGGGATCCTGCCCCACTCCTCCCTGCCAGGGCACGGCTCCCTCAGGTGCCTCTGCTCCCCTCTGCCAGTGCTCAGACACTTTATGGGGGTGCAGAGAGACTGGGGGGCATGCGGTCCTGCTGCCCCCTCCCCATGCAGCCCCGGGACTGAGTGTGCCCCGGCTGGGGCAGCCGCAGCCCCGGGGCTGTGCCAGAAGGGGGACAGCAGCGGCAGAGGCACTCGGGCAGCTCTCCCGGGAGGCCCCGTCCCCCGCCTCTGCTCCGCGGGCTGCAAGAAGTTAATTTATTTTTGGAAAAGCAGCTCGCAGAGTTTGTCTAATTCCACCCGCACCAGCTCCGTTCACTCTATTTTAAACCAGTTCTTACTGTGCTTCAAGTTTATAAAACACAATCAGTGCTCCCTGGTCAAAGCAGCCCTAACCCGCGGAGCAGGCGAGGAGTGGCAGAGCAGCATCTCCTCCAGGACGCTCTAGCTCAGCCGAAAAGCCCACAGGTAATTAATGCTTCCTCCTTCATGTTGTCCTGTCCTCCGGCCGCTTTCTGCCGTGCGGGTTGGTGACGCTGGCCCACGGCACCGGTGTGCGGTGGCAGCTTCAGGGAGACGAGCCCAGCCGGGCATCGCCGCTGCCCGCTGCTGCTCCTGGGGTTTTGTGGGATCTCAGTGGCACCTGGCAGGTCGTGGACTACCGAGACATCTCTGTGGAGTGTGATACTTCTCCAGGAGCGGGCACAGGGTGCGTTTGGCGAGTGAGGAGCTGGCCGTGCCGGAGGCTGGCAGGGAGAGGTGCTGCGCAGGCAGCGGCTGGCTGCGCACGGGGAGGATGGTGCTGAGGGGCCGCTGAGGTTCCTAGGGATCCTTGCAGTGCTGCAGCCATTTGGAGGCTGCTCTGGTGGTTTCTCTGGTGCCCCCACCCCAGCTGACACGGTGGGGCCCCCCCAGCAGCTCAGGCTGTGCGGTGGCACCCTGCTTTTACCCCTCGTGCTGTGCCACGAGCCCGTCACGGCTCCCTGAACTGTGGAGGGTCACTCTGGTTGCACCAAGCGCTCCGTGTTTAATGCAACTTCTCTGTGACTCACCAGTGCAACCCACAAAAGCTGTTTAGAAGAAGCTCCCGGCATCTCTCACACGCAGAAATCCGGGGCATTTATGGACCGCTTTGTTTCTATTACACGAATACTTTGCAGAACGCTGCCAGTCAGAATCCACTGATGTCATTTGCTGAGCGCTGAAGCGCTCGGGGGAGGTTTGTCAGCCTCGTGCTGGGCTCTCTGGTGTCTCGGGGTTAAAGCTTTCGAAAGCTCCGCCTCGGCAGCCGCAGCCGTGACATTTCCAGCGCGGACGGCTCGAGTGCGGAGCGGGAAGGGCGGCAGCGCTGCCGGGACGGGGCTGTGCCGGCTCCATCCCTCCCTGCGCTGCCTCTGCGCACCCTCTCTCCTCATCCGAGCGGCCCTCGGGGCGTGCACGAGTGTTTTGGGGAACGCGGGGAGAGTTCAGGGCTGAGCGCTGCGCGTTGCAGCCGCTGCTTCACCCAGAGCCGTCCGTATCCTGCCTCGCTGTTTCGTGTCGCCTCTCATCGTCCCAGCTCTGAGCGGGGGGAAAAACGCCTCAAAGGGCAGGAAAATTAAAGCGGGTTTTTTAGGATGGCATGAGCCGATGTCTCCTGTAAATGCCATCTGTCAGATGGCCCCAGGGACAGCAGCAGGCGGTGGCCCCGGGTCCCCCCGGCCAGCGCTGCTCTCTGTGGTGCCGTATTCTGTGTATTCTGGTGGTCCAGCTCGGAGGGGAAGGGAAATGCGGTTGTTGTGTGGAGTGTTCAGGCTAAAAATAGTTTCCCTCTCGTGCTCCATCTGAATGGGCAGCCACGTATGACTGTACATGGATTTGTCTGATAGTCCCGTTTCAGTGTAAGAGACAAAATATCTTAGTTATGGCTTTGTTCTTCAGCTAACAATGGGTAGCTAAAAATATCCGACTTTGTTCCACTCAATAAAGTTCTCTCAAGGGGAGACACTAACGTTACATTTTTGCCAAATCCACGCAAAACACAGCCAAAGAAAATGCACATTTTTGCCAACAGCTTTTCATAAAACATGTAACTAGCAGAAAACTCCACACTGTTCGGCTGTGCTGTCTGTTGCACAGCATCCCGGGACTCCTGGCTGCCTCTCTCCCCGGGAGCATCCGAGGAGGGCGAGGCACACGGGGCTTCCTCCCACCCTCATCCTCCTCTGGGCACGCTCCAGCTGCGCCCCGGCTGCCAGAGCGTTGGGGCTCGGCTGTGCACGGGGTGAGGCGCTGCTGCCTGCTCGTGCCTGGCACAGGCTGACCGCCCCACCGCTGCCAGGGCTGGCTGCTTGGTGGTCGCTGTGGTCTCGCTCCAATTCCCCTATTTCCCGTTCGATGGCAGCCAGGGCTGTCCCGCCGGGCAGGAGCAGGGCTGGCGTTTGCGGGGAGCCTGGCACTCGCAGCCTGACAGCCGGGAGGAAACCAGCAGAGACCTCCCCGAGCTGGCACGGGCCCTGCGGGGAGGAAGGACATGGACTGTCCTGCGCTCATCCCCATCTCCGCAGAGGATCTCTCCCTCCCCGCTGCTCTGCCCGAGTCCCTGGTGCCCCTTTTTCCAGCTGCAAAGCTGGGAGCTGCTCCCAGAAGGGCTCAGGGAGGCAGGAGAACCATCCCATGCTGTCTGTGTGTGGAGGCCAGCCTGCTCCGTGGGTGGCAGTCCCTCCTGGGCAGAGCAGAGCGGGGTGAGCCCAGCTGAGGAAGCCCCTCTTTGCACGTCAGGGCTGGTCTGGGTGGGAGAGCAGCCACTCCATTGGCATCAGGCACTTTGCTTTCCATTACAGCTGGTCTGGATCAGCTGGAGCCCGGTTTGGTTTGGGCTGCACAGCTGCCCAGCAGGTGCTGCCTGAGCGGGACCAAGTCTTGTTTTACCTGTGCCCTGCATTGGGAAAAGTGGTTGAGCTCCTTCTGCCGTCCGTGGTACTGGAGTTTTCCAGTGTTTTTGTCTCTCAGTCATTCCTGCAGCTCTTCTGTGGTCCCACTCCCATTTTCCAGCATCCCTCCTGTTGTGTACACGATGGCCAGCAATGATTTCCCTCGTTCTGATGTCTCTCTCTGTGCTGTATTTGCTCTCCAATCCGGTGTCAGGTGCAGAGCTCCAACTCCACCAGTTTTCACTGTGTGCCTTCCTGCAGCTTTGTCCCCTCACTCCTTTTCTCCAGGGTCACTCCATTTTTCCCGTGCCCATATTAAAACCCATTGGAATTCAGGGAGAGACACTCTAGAGGAGCAGGGAAGGTCTGGGTGCTGTGGGAGTTCTGTGCCAAGGCCTGTGGAGCTGGTTCAATGCTTGTGAGCAGCTGAGGGTGCAGGTGGAGGACAGGTGGACATCGCGTGGCCCTTCCACACCTCGGGGCTGAATCAAACCCCTCTCTGCCTCGTGGTTACCCCACTCCTGCATCACCCGTGGTGTGGAGGACCTGTCAGTGCTGGGAAGGCCGAGCTCCAAAGGTGGGATGCCCACCCCACGCACATCTCTGGGGAAGAAGCCACGGCCCGACGTGATTCATGCAGTGTTTGCTGCTGCAGCATTCCCGGAATGTACCTGCTTTATTTCTTGGCCTTCTTGCCTGTTACTGGAGAGCAGCTCAGCTCGTGCACTGGGGTTTGGATGACAAAGAGATCCAGCCCTGCTCTCAGGCTCGGAGGTGCCCTGCACCAGGACAAACCCCCCAGCTGGAGGGCAGGGACCTGCCGGGACGTTGTTCTGCCAGAGGTGGCACATTCGTGGCGGGGCCATGTGTCACCTCCCCACCTCTGAGCCCCCAGCAGGCTGGATGTGCGTGCCCTCCATCGGGGGCTGGCTGCTGGGCACAGTTTGCAGGTGTCCCCTGCTCCGGGGGGAGCTCAGTGATGTCCCACCGTGCGTGGTGGGGACTTGGCTCGTGGTGCCAGCTCACCTGTGGGCCAGCAGCACAGCCCCACGGAGGACGGGTGGTTCAGAGATGCAGCACAGACCCCTACGCCCACCAGAGCAGAGGCAGGAGGCACCAGACCCCCCTGCCAGCCTGTCACCCTGCTCCTCCACAGAGCTGCCCCACAAGAGCAGCAGCCCTTGTGCCTCCCTGCCCTGCCCTGGCTCCCTCAGGGCACGCACTGCATGGACAAGACGGTGTTTAGGGAGCTGCCCCAAAGTCCTGCCAGGCTCCTTCCCATGCTCTCCTCAGGGGCCCAGCCCACCCTCGGGACAGGAGGCAGGGTGGTTCTGAGCCAGGGCTGCCAGCTCCCTTCAGGGCTCTCTGGGCCTGCCCGTGTGCATCGTGCAGGGCACAAGGCAGCCTCCAGCCTGGGCTGTTGGCAGTGTCCTGGAGAAGGCACCAGGGAAGGGGACACCCTGTCAGGGGTCTTTTCTGACTCACGTTGATTTATGGCCCAACCTCAAGCCAAAAAATTCACCCTGCTTGCACGGGCACTTTTGGAACAGATGCAGAGGGCTTATCAGCTGTCCCCAGGGATTTCCTGGCTCTGAGTCCATTGTGACAGTGTGACAGCCACGAGCAGCCTCAGGATGGGGCTGTGTCCCCCCTCACAGCCCTGGGGTGTGGGTCTGCTGATGCTCTGCAGGGATGGCCGTGGGACTGGGCCTGGTTGGTGCTGTGGGTTGTGTCTCCCCTCCAGACAGAGCTGTGCCTCGTGGGGAGCAGCCAGTGTCCCAGGAGGACTGGTTTTGGTAGGACATTGCCCATCACCCATCACGCTGTGACCCCTGGAGCAGCCCTGGGGGGCCAGCAGGTGTGGGATCAAGGACTAGTAGGCGCCTTTGCAGAGCTGTGAGGGAGTGAAATGATCTAAAATAAAGTCCAGGCTAAAATGAGCAGGCTTTGCCACTCACCCCTCGTGCTGAGCAGGGATCTGCCTTCCCCGGGGGTGTGCCCACGGTGCCAGCCACACTCCCCTGAGCCCTCCGAGTTGCCACCCAAGTGCAGCATCTCACGCCCAGCATCTGTGGCACCCCGGACCAGTCTCCAGAACTTTCTTCTCTCCTTACAGTCTTCTAATCCTTTTAACTGCAGGGCTGGTTTTATCTTTCATGTGATTTTTTGGGCCTCCCAAGGCCAAATCTTCCCCACGTGCTGCTCTATCCACCGGAGGGGAAGAAAACAGAGTGGCTGTGGCCTATTGAGTGTGACATTCTGGAGTGCTCTCACTTCAAAAGGCTTCCCTGTACCTGGGTGTGTTTGTGAGCAAGGGGGTGATGCTGCTGCTCTGAAGTGCACTGAAGAGCCAGGACTGAGTTTGCAACTTCCCTGCATTTCTAGAAGCCAAACTGCTGCTGAGGTAGGGCAAAGAGCAGGAAACAGGGCCGAGCATCGCGTCACAGGAGCTGCTTTTGAGGCAGGGACTTGCTGAAACGCCGAGGGAGCTGGGCATGGAGAGCTGGTGAGAGCACGGGGACGCCGCCGGGTGCGGGTCCAGCGCAGCACACGCGTGTGCGGGCTGCTCCCTATCTGCACGGCGGGCTGGGCAGTAAAGCACGGATCAGGGGAGAAGGGCTGCCGAAGCAGGTCGTTCTGCAGGGCTCTGACACGGCCCAGCCAGCTGCTGGACGGGGCAGAGGGAGTTTGTTCAAGTACCGGCGGCGGCACGCCCTGCCTTGGGTCCGACAGCTCATCTGCAGCGCGGGTAACAATAACGCGCCTTAGCTGCTGACGGAGGGTTGTGATGCCGTGTGGGATTTGCTCCCAGCTCAGGAAATGTTCCTGGGAAAGTCTTTTCCCTCGTAGAGTTAGCAGGAGAGGGGCGAGTCCCTTCTGAAGCGGGACGATGGATAACAACTCCCCAGAGGTGCGGCGAACGCCGCGGAACGGCCCCGCACGGCTGCGAGCTCCAGCTCAAAGGATCCCGCTGCGTTCTGCCCCCGCAGGGCTCGCAGGGCCCCATTTCTGCCCCACAAACAGCACGTAGGCATCCCCACGGGGGCTGTCATCGCCTCCCCGAGGAGCTGGCCCCGCACGCAGTGCCGAGCCCTGGCCCCGGGGCGGGCAGGCTGCTCCGTGCCCGGGGATCGCCCCTCCGTGCGTCCCTGAGCCACTCAGGGCTTCCTCCTCTGCATCCCTGTGCCACACTGGGCTTCCCCTTCTCTTCATCCCTGTGCCACTGGGCTTCCTCCTCTCCATCCCTGTGCCACTCAGGGCTT
>WEIT01021965.1:41784-98331 GCA_013389985.1 Dryoscopus gambensis
AGGAGGAGGCAGGAGGAGGAAGGAGAAGGCAGGAGGAGGCAGGAGAAAGCAAGAAAAGGCAATGGAAGGCAGGGAAAGGTAGGAGAAGACATGACAAGGCAGGTGGCTGCAGATACATCCGGACAGGCAATTCCCTACCCAAAACCCACAGAAAACTGTGAGGAGCAGCAGGGAGGACTGGCCACTCACACCATGGGTTGGATCTCTGCTGACCCACAGATTTCCAGCTGAGCAGATGAGGAGATCTCAGCACAAGCCCTGCCTGAGCAGCCCCTGGCCGGGGCCCTGTGGTTGTAGGACCTTTCTGGACCCCACACTTTCCTCCTGGCTCAGACTCCTCGTGGCACTGCCTCTAGACCGAGGATTACAGGAGTTAAGGTGTCTTGTTCTCGTGAGTCACTTTTTCATTCACACATTAGGCATCTGCAGAACCATTTACTGGCTTTCAAGGACAGAAGGGATCATCTGCTCCGACCTCTGCATAGCAGGCCAGGGACATTCATCTGCTGGTTCTTGCATCCTGTCCACAACGTGTGGTCAATAAAAAGCATTTCTTTTACAATGAGGTGCCCAGTCTTGAGTTAAAGCCTTTCTGCTGAAAGCAAATCTGCTGCGTCCCCAGCCAAGTTGGCCCAATGGGTCCATTGTGCTCTGTGTTAGAAGTGCACTGCATATTTCTGTGCAGAACCTGGGCTCTGCCTGCCAGAGGAAGGAGCACTCTGCCAGAGAGGTCTCCCTCCCACGCTGGTGCTGCTGGATAACTGGAGACGCTCCCGCTTGCCTACAGAAAACAAAGCCCAATATTCCTAGGATTGCTTCTGGTTTTCTCCAGATCTTTCAAGCTCCTTTAACACTCTCCCATGCCAAGGCAGCCCAGGCAGGCTTCTCCTCCAGCTCCCATCCTCTTCTTCTTCTGCTTCCTCCCCTGAGAGACCTACAAGGTGTTCACACACTTCTATGGGCAGGATTTCTTGGAGGATGCTTCCTCATGGCTTCCCTGCCTCAGTCCCTACCTGGGAGATTTTCCTGACCCGTCCATAATGGACATTCCTTCCTCAGCCACCTTGCCAGGTGTTGTTGTCCCCACCACTGCCCCCGGGCTCAGCAGCAATGGGGCTCCCAGTCCTGGTGGTGGACAGACATGAGGGATCCTCTCCCACTGGCCGGTTCCTCCGTGTCTCAAAGACTCCCCAGACCCCAAATGTCAGCTGTGCCTGCTCATGCCGTGGGACAGCAGCTCCCTTGGGGCAGCCTAAAAGCGAAGGCAGAGCTGGAGCGGCGTGGTCACTCCTGACTCCCTCATACCCCAAACCCAGGAGCCTCCTGGCTGACCCTAAGGAAGGAGCATGTGAGACGCGCTCCCAGGAGATCCCCCATCGCGACATCCAGGTCTGCTCCCTCTCCCCCCCTCTCCTCGCGGCCCTGGGTCACGTAACTCGTGCGCAGCACAGGCCAGACAGACTCTCTGGCAGACTCTCTGGCATCGTTTTTTCGAGCTTGATAAATGGGGCCAACTCCTCCAGATTGAACTCAAGAAAATACCATTATCTGCTGCGCAGTGACTCAGAGATTGCATTGCAACATCTCGTTGGTAATGTCAGATCGCAGGCAACGATATTAAAAATGAGCATTTTACCCTGGACAGGGTATTAATTATGAAATTAAATCCGTATTTATTGCTTTTAGCCACGAGCACCCAGACCCTTCCAGAATAAATGTTTTCAGTTCCGCGCAGGAAGGGTCTGTCATGCACGGGCCAGACATTTCCAACCCACATGCACCGCCAGGGTGCTGGGGTGCCGTGCCCTGTGATGTCATGGCAGATCCCATGAGCTCATCCCTCGTTTTGCTGGGCCAGCCTGACATATGTGGACCTCCACGGCCTCCTGCTCCCGAGTGAGTGCAAACACCAACAGCACGGATTTCACAGAACTGCAGAATCACAGGGCATCCTGAGCTGAAGGGACCCACAAGATGCCCAGCTTCTGACCCTACACAGGACAGTCACAGGAGGCCCAGCAGGTGCCTGAGAGCCTTGTCTGAACACTTCTTGAGCTCCTTTGTCTTTGGCAAATGCCTGAGCAGAGCAGGACCCGGCATCCCATGAGGATGGAGGGGGTGTCTTGGGATGGGCTCCATGCCAAGGCCACGGCTCCAGCCATGGCACCGCCTGTGAGGGGGCAGTGCAGGGCAGTCACTGGGCTTCACACACGACAGGAGCCCTGTGAGCCTGGCAGGGAGCGTGTGGCATCCCCAGGACAGGAGCCAGCACGGTTTCCCCAGCAGTGGGAAGGCCGTGAGACCCCCAGCCCTTCTCCATGCCCAGCACCACGGCGTGTCATGGGTTTCCCTTCCTTGGGGAGAGAGTGAGATGCCCATGAGCCCACCCTGTGCTGTGGGAGAGATGCCTGGAGCCCACAGGACCTCGTGCCCTCACCCAGGGTCACAGCAACCCTGTGTCCCCCCGGGCACAGCCCTGGGAGGGCTGAACAGGGAGAGGGACAGGGGAACAGAGGTGCTGCCACATCCACCCTGGGGCGACCAGGGTGTGTCGCTGTGAGATGCTCTCTTCCTGGGCTGCAGGGTTTGACCCTCAACCTCCTCTTCTCCCTCTGCCTCTCAGTCCAGGAGCTCTTCTGTGGAACAAGAGGGTTCCACTGAAATGGCTGTTTTGTACAGAAAAAGGTCTGTTCTTGAGGGGAGAGAAATCAGTCAAGCGAATGCGAGTGTCAGGATCAAAGCCAGGCAGCTTTGTTGGAGTGCAAGTGGTTGATCAGTGGCATTTTTCAGTTGGAGACCAACAGAGCTTTAAAACGATGGTGAGAAATGATGATGTTCAGTTTGATTCAGACTGAAACTCCTCGTGTGTAATTACTTTTTGCCTTTTTTTTTTCCCCTAACAAATATTTGGAATGGCTCTTAGGCTGCGTTGAGCTTTTGTTCTGGATGAGCTTCTGGTGGCGCCTGGCTCTCTCACCAAATTCCCCAGGGTGTGCTTCCTGGAAGGTGGGAGCCACGCTCAGCTGTGCAAGACATGGCTAAATACACCTGCGATTTCCAGACTGGCGGTCCATGACGAAATTCTGCCAAACCAGCTCTTTCTAGTGATGTTTCCAAAGGCACAGATTGGCTTGGAGGGCAGCAAACACAGCCGGCTCCTCGTTCAGGAGGTCTGTGGAGCTCTGTGCTCATGCTGGAAGGGGAAAGAAAATGAAACACTTCCAGCTTCCTTCGGAAGTCAGCACAGTGTGGTTTGCACTCCCAGCTCATGGCAGAGCTCCTGGGATAGCAGCACTCCCAGACGGGCCGGGACCGAGCCCACGGTGCTGCTTTGAGGCGTGTCCCGGGGCGGGTGCAGGGAGGGAGCCCGGCTGGTGCGAGGAGCCCCGTCCTTGCACCCTGAGCTGGGTGGGGGTCCCCGAGTCCGCCCGGCAGAGCCCAGGGCTTGCCTTGCTGCAACACCAGCCTGCATCTCATCCTCCTCCCGTTCCCACAGCCCTCTCCGCCTTCCTCCCCATCGGCAAACTGCAGCCACAGCTCTTGGCTTGCACTCCCACCCCCCTTCCTCCCGTGCAGCTTGGGGTGGCCGCTGTCCCCCGGGGCTGTCCCCAGAACATCCCCCCCAGGCAGCAGCAGAGCACGGGCAGATTGTCACTCGCACCCCTTGGGAGAGTGGGATGGGCCCGATGGATTTGAGGGCTTTTCCAGAAGGCAGCAAGCCTGGAGAGCACATCCTTGTTGTTACACACGAGAATAGTGCATTGTTGTCAAGTGTAAAAATCACTTTCTGTTGTGTCGTGCGAGCACGCTGCGGCCTCCCGCGGAGCCTGCTGGCACCGAGTGCTCCTCGCAGCTCTGCTGGGGCTGCCCGACCCCTCGGGAGGCAGAACACCAGCAGGATGCACACCCAGGACGGCCCTTCGGACGGGCCAGCACGCCCTGCTCGCTGCACAGAGCTGGGAACGTGCCTCCCAGCCCATCCCTGACTCCTGGGGCAGCTCAGTGCAGGCCCCTGGCAGGAGGCAGTGACGGCCACCCTTGGGCCATCTCAAACCCTCAGACCTGCTGCTCCACCAAGGGCTGCCTGAGGCTGGGGGTGATTGCCCAGGGCAGCCAGGGGTGTGACCAACAGGCCGCTGTGGTCATTCAAAGCACCTGGGCAGAGCAGGCTGGCACTGTGGTGTCACCAGGATGAAGATGGTGAAGGGCTTGGAGGCTGAGGGTGCTGAGCTTGTTGAGCTGGAGCAGAGCAGAGCGAGGGCAGAGCTCAGCGGGGGCTGCAGCTCCTCCAGAGCTCTGATCTCTGCCCGCTGTGACAGGGACAGGAGCCAGGGAACGGCCGGAGCTGTGCCAGGGGAGGTTTAGGTTGGAGATCAGGGCAAGGTTCTTCCCCCAGAGGGTGCTGGGCACTGCCCAGGCTCCCCAGGGAATGGGCACGGCCCTGAGGCTGCCAGAGCTCCAGGAGCATTTGGAGTCCGCTCCCAGTGATGCTCAGCGTGGGGTTGTTGGGGTGTCTGTGCAGGGCCTGGAGCTGCACTGGGTGATCCTAGGGGTCCCTTCCAACCCAGGAGATTCCACAATTCTGTGATTCTCTTCTGTGATTCTTCATACCGGGCCATCAGCCTGCTCCAAGCACAAGTCCAGGGCTGTGTCTTGGCCAGCTCTACCCCAGAACTCTCCAAAATGTACCTTCTGTCCAAGTTTGTGGGGCCGTGAGGACAAACTCACTCCTTCCTGAGGAGACAAACTCCAAGGGGAATTCATCCCCTACAGAGACTGGGTTGGAAGGGACCTCAAAGACCCTCTAGTTCCATCCCCCCACCACAGGCAGTGCATAAAGGATCAGAAAGATGCCGTTAATCCTTTAAATGCTTTCTCAGCTGCTTGTTTAGGAGTGTGTTAAGATACCACCAGGCTCATTTGCAACTGTGAGGATCCTTAGCACTGGCCAGGTCTTTTAGGAGTTTAACCAGGAATTTCTTTTGCTTAAGTGGCTGTTTGGGGAGTGAGTACTCCTGTCTTGTAAGGTATTTTACTCTGAATTATTGGGATGTACTTTCAGTACCGCAGCACAGCGTGGCTTTTGTCTGATTTTTGTACTGATTAAAAAAAAAAAAAATCTCACTGGAACATTAAACAAGAAAGGTGAAGGGAACGTTCCTCCAGCAGGACATCTCTGTGTGCTGATCTAACACTCTGAAGCTGTGAGTACCAAGTTTGCATTGCCAAAAGAGAGTGAAAATGCTAATTTCATTGAACTCCAGGACAGAGCAGCTCCCACACAGCCTGAATGCCAGCGAGGAGCAGAAGGGCACGGGCAGGGCCTGGAGTTTGGATAGGATGTGTCCTGCTGGTGCAGGATGTGAAGGGCTGTTCTTCTCGCACGGGGTCAAAGACCACGGCCTGGAGTGGAACGTCCCGAGGAGGTGCCTCGGGCTCGGTTTGGCATCCTGGTGCAGTGAATGGGTGGGAAAACCGGACGGGAGGAGAGGGTTCAGCAGTCAGCTCGAGTGGACCAGCCGCTGCCAAACTTATCCCCGTAAAAAAGAGACTCCGTGATCCAGATCTGATACCAGCTCTTGATGTGTGGCTTGGAGCCAGGCGTCTCTCAGGGCTGGCCCGAGCAGAGCTGAGAGCCGGGGGGAAAGGGCGAAGTGAGAAACCCCACCTGAACTGGCAGAGGGTCTGCAGAGACTCAAGTGACGAACGTGGCTGAGTGTCAGCGAGGGCTTCCAGGATAAACTTGCACTGAGCAAGCAAATAGTGACTCTGCTGGGGCTGGAGATCAGTGGAGGAGGCCAAAGACTCTCCAGAGCCTTGGAGTTTGCCACAGATCCCAAATCTTTTCTGGCAGAGACTCACCTGAAAGGGAGGGAGCTGTGAGGGAGGGAGATGGACGCTGGTTGAGATATGGAACCGTGTCTGTTATTAATGGCCAAACCCTCACACGGGTCCTGGCCAGGGAGTCCTTGAGCAATTAGAAGAAGTGATATGTCCTGTCTGTAAAGCAGGAGGACTGGCAAGAAGGCAAAAATTAAAAGAAGCCGAGGAGTTAGATGCTGGCACCTTCAAAACTCACCATTTAAAGGCCCTTTTTGGTGTGCAGGGCTGGTCCAGAGCTCACAGCTGAGCTGAGGGAGGACCGGCCCCGCCGAGGCTGCGACTTCCTGGCTCCTGTCACCACCTGAGTCCATCAGAGCTGTCTCCAGCCCAGGCACTGCTGCTGACAGGGCTGCTTTCAGTGAAGTGAAGAAAATACAGACCTGATCTAGTGTCCACACCCCACAGGCAAATCCTGCAGGTCACTGCATGGCCATTCCCAAGCAGCAGCCTTGAGGACTCAAACGCTTTTTCGCCTCCACAGCCCAGAAGTGTTACACTGGGAATTTTGGAGGTTATAGACCCCATGCTGGGGGCCAGTTTCTTCCTGGATGCATCTGGGCTCCCCACACAAGGTACCTCCTTAATTCCTGAGGGGGATGAGGGTCTCTCTGCAGGGTTTGCAGTGGTTCCCTGAGGATTCCAAGTTTCCAGCTGTTCCCCAACCCCACATCCTGGTCAGTTTTTCATCAGAATGCTGCATTCTGATTTTTTCTCACCAGGTTTTCTCTTGCCCTCTCCCCTCTTGTGCCCAGAGCCGCAGAGGGGGAAAGGAAAGGGAGTCCTGGTGGCTGAGCAGAGGAGAAGGAGGGAAGGCAGGACCAGACATGCTGTGAGGGGTCAGAGTTTGCCTGCTTTCTCCTCCTCTCCTGCCTCTCAGCCCCTGAGGAGCAGAGCCATTGCTCCTCCTGCATCAGCAGCATTTTGCTTTTGCCTGAGGGACAAGGCTGTGGGAAAGCTTCGTGTTAGGAAGGATCAGGCTGAAACAAGGAATGGGGTGAGGGACTTGTTTGCCACTCAGCTGATGTACGTTTGCCACCTTTGGGTAGCGCAGATGGCAGGAAGGTTTGGAGTCCGCCCTGAGATTCCCATTGCTGCTGTCCTGGGAATAACCTGGAGCTCTTCTGCCTCGTTTCTTGGAGTTGTTGTTACTTCTCGGTCTAGGATGAATTGAGTCTGGCCCCGGAAGCCTCTCTGGTTCTGGCATCCCTTGTCCATCAGCCCAGCAGCCCTTAACTCCAGCGGGAATTGTGAGGTGCCACAGGATGTGGTAGCAAGGCTGCGTCCGCTGACCCATCCACTAACCCAGATCTTTGCCTTTCCCGCTGATTCATGCGGCTGCAACGCTCAGGTCTCGAGCTGCCATCCCGAAGGCATTTGTCAGAGTGCGTCACACCTCTGTCATGGTCCCTTATCTCCTCTCACTTATTTGGTTTCCCGTGTCCACCGAGCGGTGATTTACGGTGCCTCCCCCAGCTGCGTGGGGCGTTGGGCACGAGCTATGGTTAAGAATAGCTTTCAAGCTGTCAAGATAATCCTGCATTCAGCTGAAATGGATCCGCATCAGCTCGAGCCAGGAACCACAAGGGACCTCCTGCGATTTCAGTGGGGTTTCAGCTTTCTCCGTTCCTCCCTCAGGCTGGCCCAGAACAGGGTGTGTTGGAAAGAGGAGATGGCTTTTCAAGGGCCATCACATCTAGGAGGTGATGCAGAAGCCACCTGAGCCTCCCTGAAATGCTTTTTCCATCCCACCTGTCTCAAAGCTCCCGGCCAGGACCGCGTGGCACCCAGCAGAGCACTGGTGTGTCTGCAGAACGCTCTGGGACTTCGCACAGCACCCCAGTCCCTGTGCTGCTTCTCCCTCCTCCACCACCCCAACCTGTAGCTCATTTTTTCAGAGCACCTTTTGCCCCTGCTCTCTGGACAGGATGCAGTATTTGTCTGCCTGCGAGTGGCAGAGTAAACTTTGCCCCCGCTGCAGCCTGGGCTCCCCACTCTGCCCCGTGCCGAAGCCCCACGGGACTTCTGGTGCTGTTTGACATCCAGTCAAGGTCCTGCCGGAGATCCCAGATCTTCCTGAGCAGCCTGGTGTTGTGCTTTCCTGAGAGATGTGTAAATACGTTTTGTCTTCATTGTGCCAGGGAGAAACCTTCACTCAGGGCTGGGGGTGAGGTGGGTGCTGGGTGACCTCCCCTCTGCTCGGGAAACACTTTACCACACGGTTTTTAGGGTGAGCCACGCCCTGCAGAAAATGTTCATCACAGCCCAGGGGTTTGGTTCGTGCCGCATGCCCAAAGGTGGTTCATCTCTCTCCATGTTTTTTTCCCTGGTTTAAGCTTGAGTCCTTTCTCCAAGGATTCAGCTGAGGCAGGTGGTCCAGAGCCAGCACTGAATCAGGGCCCTGTTGGTCACAGCAGTTGTAGTTTGTCAAACAGCCCAGCAGCTCTGCCCATGGCAAACCTGGGGCACAATCCCCCGGGTGTGAAAGCCCTCGAGGGCAGCAGCCAGCACTCGGGGAGCTTCTCCCTCACCAGTGCTGAGCGCAGGTACGTGGATGGTTTTCAAGCCTCTTTCCCCAGCGCTCGCAAAGCAAACACTGACTTTCCCTGCAGGGGATGTGCTGCTTGTGGCTGCGATGAGGCTCCACAGGGAAGCCCTCCTGTGTGCCCAGGCTGCCTCTGCTCCCTCCCCGGGCACACGCTGGCCTGGCTCCCTGCTGCCAGAGCTCATCCTTCCTCCGGTGCCGCACCGAAGGGAGCAGCTGGCAGCCACCTGCTGAGTGAGGAGGAACTAAAACCACGAGCCAAGCCAGCATGGTGCAGTCCCCAGCAGACTGGGCTGGCTGGGACACCAGGCTCGGTTCTGCCTCCCCGTCTGATCCTGAGCTCCTGAGACATCCTGAGTGCCCCTCCCTCCAGAGCAGCCCTACCTGGAAGCAGCGGGTGAGGTGCTGGGTGGTTTTGCTGCCCTGTGTGTGCCTGCACCAGCCCTGTCCCTTGCAAAGAGCAGCACAGACATCCCGTGAGCTGCAGGGTGCTGGGGAGTTGCTGGAGGAGGCTGAGGGAAGCAGCAAAGTGGGCGCTGCGCTGCCCAGCTCTCCTGCCTCGCCCGGGCAGCATCACCCCGAGGTGCTCAGCACAGCTCTGAGCCCGGGCACAGCTTGTGCAGGAGCACTGGCAGAGCTCTGCCCCTGGGTCAGAAGCTGCTCCCATTCATCTGCCCCATCAGGAACCCCAGGAAGCCACGGTCCCACTCCTGCCTGGAGCTCCAGGACAGCAGGAGCTGCAGTGCGGGTGGGCAGCAGGGCCCCCACATTCCCACATTCCCTCTGGAGGCTTGCAAGCCTGATGACCCCGAGATGCTCGTGCTGATTTCCAGCATGAGGGGTGTCAGTGCTGCCGAGCAGAGTGAAGCGTGCTGCAGGCACAGTTCTTCCACCAAACACCCACACTGGGCTGCACCCTCTGCAGACTCCCTGAGCTTTCAGAGAGGAGGTGTTTGGTGCACTCGGCAGCTTCCTTCCCCTCCTAACTGTGGGAGGGCATCCAGCTGAGGTGATGACTGAGCTCACAAATGTCACTGGGCTCTCACAGAGTTTGGGCAGCTCACCAGCACCAAAACTAAGAGATCCAGGTAGGCCCGTGCCTCCCACCACCCAGCCTCAGGGAGAGGGCCAGGCAGGAAAGCCGAGATCTTCAAAGCTGAAGGACACACTTTTGCTGGTCCTGAACATCAGGTATGTGGAAGGAGCTGTGAAGAGAGCCTTTCTTTCCATGCCCTTTTATTCCAGCCTCAGGCTGAGGTGTCCTGCAGCTCGTGTGGCACCATGGCTGTGTCCCGCAGCTGTCGAGGGTCCGAGGAGCAGCTGATGGCAGTGGGTGTTCCTGGAGCTCAGGGGTGGAAGGAGATCACCTGTGGGAAGGTTGAGAGGAGCTGCCTCCCCAGGGAAAGCAAATCCGAATGTGTTAGGCTACTGAAGGGTGCGTTTCTCAGAGTGGTTTTCCAGCCCTGCCGCGTGGTCAGGCTGTGCTGCGAGCCAAGCCAGGCCACGTCCACGAGGGCTTGGCCACCCACCCTCAGGACACACGCTTCCCTCGGGCTGCGTGTAATTCCGCTGCCACGGGCTTTCAGAGCTTCCCTTGTTCTTGGAAAGATGCTGCGCTGTCCTAATTAGTGGGAACATTTGGAATCGACGTGGTTTGCAAGCCCTGCTGCTCGTGCCAGTCCCCATTTCTCAGCTTGATTTAAGGAGGGGGTATTCTAAATAACGCCCGCTTCTCCCTGCCTGCAGCAGCTAAAGGCACTGAGGCAAAGTTGCACAACCCCGTGCTGCTGCTTGTGTACATGCTTGAGAAGAAACAGCCACGGAAAAATCCTGTAACATTCCTCGGCTGGTCCGTCTCTTGGTATCAAAGCGTTTCCTGCTGTGCTTTCACCTTTGAATCTTAATCCAACAGCTTTGGAGGAGTGGACGGGGTGGGCAAGGGCTCTGCGGAGCAAAAGACCCCTCTGAGAAGAGAGTGGGTGAAAGCTGAGCCACGCTGTGTGCCCCAGAGGTGCAAGGGATCCCTGGTTTAGTGTCCCTGACGGGAGGAAATCTCCCCGGGGTGAGCGGGGCTGGGGGCCCTGGTTGCAGTCAGTGCAGATGTTGCTGCTCACCCGGCCCTGGTTCCTTGGGGAGCACCCACAGCTCTGGCTCCCCATGTTCCCTGCGGCCCTGCTCTCATTCAGCAGCCAAAGGCAGCTCCCTGGCATCTCTGGAGAGGTGAAACCAGCTTCAACTTTTTTTTCCCCCACCCTAATTTCCACCCTAACCTATCCATTAATGAACCCTGTGAGCCGCCCGCCCAGGTGCAGCTGGCTGGAGCAGTTTGTAGTTAAAAACCAGTAATTTTGCATTCTCCTCTGCTCCTCTGCTCCTCTGCCGTGTGACTGATTGGGTTTTATAAAGAAACAGCAGCACATGGAGACAAAGAGCAGATCTTTCTCCTTCCTGGCCTGGGCTTGTAGGATCCAAGCTGTCAGCGCCTGGGGGAGGTGGTGAGGTGCCCTCTCCCCACGATAGGCACCTTCTGCCCACCCCCTCCTCCCAGGACAGCCCATTTCCTGGGAAGATCTGGGCAGGGAAACTTGAGCAGAGCAGAGGTGAGGTTTCCCATCCCAGGAAGAACGACTGTCTCTTGCAGAGGTGCCTTTTCCTGATGGTGTCCGGGAGGGGAAGGAAAGCAGGGCGGATCTTCACGTGGTGGGGACGAGGGAGGAGGACACGGTGCCAGCTCTGCACCAACCCCAAACTGCACGCAGCCACCAGCAGCAGGGTCCTCCTGCCACCCTCAGGGCAGTGAGTGCCACCTCCCCTCCTGCACAGGTCTGGCTGGCCAGGAGAGGAGGGAGGGCTGTTCCCACCACTGTCCCCTGGCATGGTGCTGTTTGAGGGGCGGCTGGTGCCCAGCGCCAACTCTCCTCTACTCTGGGAAGCTGCACTGCCTCTCCTGGTCCTGAGCCTCGCAGAGACAGCCATGGGCTTGCCTGAAGGCTTGCCCGTGGCACGGGTTTGAGGTACCTGCCTGCCCTGGGGAGCACAGCCTGGTCAGATCAGCACTTTGTTCTTACTGCTGTGCCTGGTACGGCAGTTCTGGGGGTGCTAAAGGACAGCTCTGTGCTGGGGACACCTCCCCTGAAGCAGCAGCGTGGTGTGGTCCTGCCCGTGGGCTGCTGGGGGCCCTGCACGCTGGCAAAGGATGGGTGCAGAGAGCCCCAGGGACACAAAGCACCGTAATGTCTTGGGACCCTCTTCCTCCTCACCCTCAGCTGGCTCAGCAGCCCTTCCAGGACCAGGAGGAGGTGGCGTGTGCCTGCTGCCCACAGGACAGTCAGACACAGGCTTCCCATGACAGGGCTCCACAGCCAAAGTGATCCGTGCGTGCCCCTCTCCCTCCCCAGAGGAGGTGAGCAAATGTGGGGCACAGTTGTCCCTAAGGCTGGTGGAGCAGCCCAGGAAGGAACAAGGCTGTTTCCTGCTCTCCTACGTTCCCGGCACGTCCCTGCAGTGTGTGCAGGGGCTGCCTTCCCTCTCAAGCAGCACAGGCGTGCCCAGGGGCCTTCAGCCCCCGAGTTAACCCGCTGAGTGTTGGACACCGAGCACGAGGAGCCCGAGGGTGCCTCAGATGGAAACCTGCTCAGTCCTGGCTGACAGAGCATCACCCCACAGCAGCTCCCACACCTGCCCGCGTGCCAGCGCGTGTAAGGGAACCCGCGGCAGATCCGTGAACCCCACGTCCCTGCTGGATTAAGTAGGTGTGAGAAAGGTCCGCTCGCGTGCTCAGGGCCATGCCCAGCTCACGGGGATGTCTCTGAAGTGACAGCTCTCCTAAAGCAGACCCCGCTCCTTGGAGAGCAGAGATGGCTGTTTATTGCCTTGTACCTTGAGTGTGACATTTGGACAGTGCCAGCCCTCGCCCCAGAGCAGCACCTTGGCTCAATTGTATAGATTCACTTTATGACTCACCCTGCAACTTGATGCATTGTGTCCAGATAAAAGACACTTTATCCCCATGATAAAAATGGACAAAGATGATGTCAAAATAAAAGAATGTTTTCTCATCCGAATAAAAGTCGTAGCTGCCGTTCTTGGGGTTATTTTGCTTGAAAACCTCCAGAGAAAGCAAGACTTTGAGTTTTTACCATTTATAGTTAGTTTCAGAAAATTCAGCATGCAAAGTTTGCTATCTGCCTTCCTCCCCTGGTTTGGAGAGCAGTGTCTCCGTGCTAGTTGCCTGGGACCCAGCTCTGACCGCTGGGGACGCGGGGGGAATGTGATGTCCCGGATGGACCCAGACCCCAGGAGCTCTCCTTGGGCAGGGAGGGGCTGCTCCGTGCTGGCTGCTCACGGGCTCCTGCCAGGGCTGGCCACGCGTGGCCACCTGGGGGACGCGCAGTCACAGTCCCAAGGGCTCATCCCGCTGGTGAAGGACCATCCCTGGCCTCGCCGCCACCACCAGCCTGGGCATTCCCGCAGCGGGATCGTGGCCAAGCTCGAGGGCAGCCGGTCTGAGGGACGGGGAGGGCCCAGGCCCTGGGGGAGCTGTGTCCTCCTGGCTGTGTTTCATGGAGCAGAGGTTTAATTTTAGCAAACAATGCCAATTAGAGAGGGATTGTTCGATGGCTGCGTCTCAGTGGAGAGCAAGAGCTGCTGGCAGGGCTCCGCGGGACCCCATCTGTGGCGGGACCCTCCTGGGACAGGGGAGGGGACAGCTGTGCTCTGCTCTGCGGCTGCTTCAGCTTCTGCTTCTTCTGCTGCTCCGAGGTGACCATCCCTGTTCCTGGAGCTGCAGGGCCTGGGCTCACCGAGGGTCACCGTGGTGTCCTGGGGGAGCTGGGCAGGGTCCTCCGGAGGCACTCGGTCTAGAGGCTGCAGTTACCTTCACTCACAGGCCTTGAAAGAGCCCGTGCCTCTGCCCGCCCGTGTTTGCTGCAGCTGGGGAGGGCACTGGTGTGGCTGAAGGGCCAGAGAGGGGTGGGCAGATCCCTCTGCACTAGAGTGGGACTACAGCAGCAGGACTGGCAAAGTGCAGAAGAAATAGGAATCACGTGCAGGAGCATCCTTTGTCAGTTCTCATTTCAGAGGTGAATTGATCCCATTGCTTCAGTTAAATTGTTCTTACAAATGTAATCAAACATTTTCTGGAGAAGGATCATGGATCACCTGCAGCCTGAGTGAAAGCAGGCGTCAGACCGTGCCGAGGGCAAGTGCTCCATGGGAGCCTCAAGGGGAAAGTACCAGTCTTGGTATACCCACAGCTTGGTGCTTTTGGTATTCCTCTGGCTGTAAAGACAAAGTTCAAACCTTTGACCAGAATCAATGAATTTGTGACCTCCAGCCTGAGTCTGTCCTTCACAGAGTGCCCCAGAGACAGTGTGGAGACAAAGGTGGTAGGACTGGTGGTGCTGAGGAGCCCTCAGAGAAGGTGAAGCTTTCTGGGTGTGTCAGGACACCGGGCCCGCACAGGCAGTGCCCTCCCGAGGGGAAGCAGAGAGTCACCCCTGCTGGCCAAAGGAATTTACACCCCAGTGCTCCCCGTGCAGGGTGATCTGCGCCCAACCCACACTTAATTTGCCAGTAAAGCAACTTGTAAAAAAGGTGAAGAGAGACCACAAGAGGGAAAGGAACAGAATCACAGAGATGTTGAACTGCCTCGTTTTGGAAATGAAAGAGCCTGTTGGCAATGGCAGAGCTTCACATGCTGAGCTGGAATCGCAACCCAGGGAAAAAGGGAATGGATTAAACAGAACAAGAACTGAGGGACTCTAAATGCTGTCTTCAACACTTCAGTAGAGGCCTCATAAATCCAGACAATTATGAGATGCAGTTAGAGAAGCCCAACACTGTTATGCTGGGGCAGGAGGGTGACTCTTTGGAAACAAAGAGTTTCCAAGGAGCTGTGGCATGAGGATGGAGCAGAGCAGTGTGACCTGCATGACTCCTGGGTACCTGGAAGGGGCAGGCTGGATGAATGGAGCGGGCTGGAAGCACCACGTTCATTAACTCATGCAGCACAGCACGAGACAAATGTTCCTTGGCTTCTGTCTCTCTCCTTTTTTGGATGCTTGTCTGAATCCTGAGTAGCCAGTCCTGGAGTCCCTTCTGGGTGCTGAGGTGACCTGTGAGAGGAGGCTCTGGGCCGAGCCCCTCCGGGCAGCCGAGCTCACGCTCTTGGTGCTGGCTGATTTTCCACCGCACTGGGATGAGGCTGGGCAGGAGGGAGTGCTGCCTGCCCTCCTTGCCCCATTGTGCAGGAGCCTTTAAAGCCTAGAAGAAATGCACTTTAACACCCTATTTTGTGTGCTTTCCCCCCCAGACTGCAGCAGAAAGAGCCCTTTCAGTGTGTCAGAGCCCCGATGTGCAGCATGGCCCCGTGGAGGGGCTCACCACGAAGGGCTGGCTGGGGCAGCTGGGGCAGGGAGGGTTTTCCTGTGTGGGGTGGCTGCAGGGCCGTGCTGTGGGTGAGGACAGGGTGCTCTGTGTGGGACAGAGATCTCACGGGGTCACGGTGTCCTGTGTCACCCCAGTGCTGCCGCAGTGCTCGGGGGGCCTGACCCTACACCTGCACCGGGGAGGGGAGCGCAGCCTCAGGGCAGGTGTGGGGCTGCCCCTGCCCCGCCCTGGGGATACCGTGCTTTGCACCCACGGCCCCTCCAGCCTCCTCCAGCAGAGGGGCAGCACTGCCCACGGTGTCTCCTCACCTGGAGTGACACAGTGGAGGTCCGAGGGGTCCAAGGCTAGCTCAAGACCCCCTGGGAGAAACACGTGTCAAGAGAACCTAGGTAAAAGAAAGAAGAGGCGCTCTCCACTTCGGGATATAGTTCCTTAGGTCTTTAATCCTTGAATCCAAGAAGTGAAGAGGACAGGGGCCGGGGGGAGCCCCTTTTTGACCCCCCAGGGAGGAAGGGGAGGGGGCAAAAGCCCATCACCAATAGGGTACAGCTTACATGGGGAAAAGGGGGCAGGGTCCAGGTGAAGGTGTTTGGTTTCAGGGGTTACAACACCACCTTGGGCGAGAGACAAGCCCAGACTTGTACAACACAGCGTTCCCAGTGCAAAACCCATCAATAACATATCAATAACCTGACCACATTTGTGGACCACAACACTGGAGCTGGGGGTTTGGCACTTCCCCGGGCTGATCCTGCCCTTGTGTCTTCTCACAGCTCAACACCATCGCTGTCCCAGAAACGTGGGAGGGGAGGAAGGCTGTGCTGAGGGGAGAGGCTCTGGGCACTGAGGTGCTCAGGCTGCCACCATGAACTGTTGCACTGCGCTTCCTGGATGCTCCCAATAAACATCTGAAGAACTCATCCCAAGGGGAAAAAGCGCTTTTCTTCTTTTACCTTTGTTCTTGACCCTCCCACTCCTCAGTGGTCCCCGAGCTAGCCATTCGGACCCTCAGGACTGGGCACGGGTCAATGAACAGCTCTGTTTTGGGGGATGGAGTGGGGTGGGCAGTGACCGGCACAAGTGGGGCGTGTTGTGCCCTCTGTTGGCTCCCGCACTGTCGCTGTGCCGGCAGGGACAGACCAGGTGAAATGGGCAGAAACAACCCGGAGAGCTCCCCGGAGAGGGCTGGCAGAGCAGGGACTGCACATCCCCAGGCTCCATGAGGAGCCCAAGCCCTGCCCTGCAGCACTAAAACCACCCGGAGCACGCACAGCACAGAGCCCTGTGAGTGAGGGTGGCTCCTGCCGCCTCCTCCTGCCTCCCCGAGCTCGCTGTGTCTTGGCATCTCCTCTGCTGAGCACCTCCCTGGCGAGGGCCGGACACTGCCATGGCTGCCACAGACGCCCTGGATGTGTGTGAATGTCCAGAGCTTCCCCGGGACCCATTCCCAGCCCCGGTGTGCAGTCGGAGAGGATAAAGACAGCTCTCCCTGGGCACTCGCTGGGAAGAGAGCGTTTCCCTGCTTCCCTTCTGCAGAAAGGTGAATGAGCCAGGCCCGGCAGAGGCCATTCATAAAGTGGATGTGGGCCAGGGGGATCTCGTGGGGTCACGGTGCCCTGTCTCACCCCACCCAGGCTGGGCATGGTGGCAGGCACAGCCCCTTGGCCAGGACCTGCCGGGAGGGATGGGCTGCGCCTTCGCACGCGTCCCTGCTCCAAGAGCAAATCCAGAGGTATTTTATCCTCTGTACATTTGTTTAAGGAAGTTTAAAAGCAAATTTGGCCCCTGCCTTTGAATCCTCGCTCCTATAAATTCAAACACCTTGGACAGAGCATGTCTGTGCAGTCTTACATGTGACATTTAGCTAAAACCACTTACAAACAACTTGCATTACAAGTTTATTCATTCCCCACAGAATGTTGGCTCCGCTGAGTGTCTCACGAGCCATCTGCTGTGGGCGAGCTGCTTATCTTTGCTATCAGAGCCCTCTTCTAAATATTATGACCAAACAGAATTCCAAGAACAACATCCATCCCGCTGCACTGCAAATGCGCAAAGCTGATAAACTGTTTATATATTATCAGCTAAATAAGTTGGGTTTATCTGGAGGGGGTTGCAAAAGAAAGCCTCTCGGGGTGCTCAGAAAGAATGTGTTTTACAGGTGGTGCTGGGAGATGGGGAGCCCACGGGGGCTGCCCTTGCCCTGCCACCCCTGCCTGAGCCAGCCCCAGGGTGACAGAGGGATGGTGGCCACCAAAGCCAACAGTTCCTCCCCCAGAGTGCACCCAGAGCCTGCCGAGCTGTGGCGCAGTGGTGGCTGAGCATCAGCTGCTTGCCCCAAAATAAAAGGCATCTAGGGCTGGGCTGAGCCCCTTACCCCATCCCCAGCAGTGGGGGAAGAGCTCCCCGATCTCCTGGCTCCTGGGATGTCGGTGTCTGGCTGCTGCTTCCGCGGCTCTCCTGCCCACACCCGGCCCCTGCAGCTCCGGGGTGCCCTGGGCCTGTCCTGCTGGATCCCCTTCTGGGCTGGCCGGGCTTTGGGCACGATGGACAGAGGGGCTGTGGAACCTCCCTGCCTGGGACAGCGGCAGGGCCAGCTCACCCTGGCGCCTGGGACAGTGCCCAGAGCCCTCACCCCAGTGCCCCAGTATAAATTATCCAAAGGCTTGTGAAATCCACCCAAAGTGTCCCGGCCCTTCCCAGCCCAAATTGGGTATCACGGGCTGTGTTTATTCTTCCATGCTGGGTTCTGCTCGTTGCCTTTCGGTGTCAAGAAACCTTGGGACAAGGCCATGAGCAGAGGTCAGTGCGGGTTGGCGCAGCAGACCCCGGCCGTCCCGGCAAATGGAGAGCATTTATTTTCCCTGGGGGACTTCAGATTTAAGGACATTTTGTCTGCTGGCTGCCAGCAAGCACATCTCACAGCTCCAGCGGGTTCCTGCTGGCCCCAGCTGCCCTCTCCGGGAGCAGCCCCGTCCGAGTACGGCCAGTCCAGGGGTGTGGGGCATGGACAGCCAGGCTGACCACAGCTCCTGCGGTGACCCCGGGGGCTGGGAGCAGCCAGGCAGGGAAAAGAGGGTCTGTGGCACTGAACAGCAGCAGATCTGTCCACTGCCAGCTGCTGTGTGCCATTTTAGGACCATGGGAAGTGAGGGACTGTGGCTGAGGTGGGGAGCTGGTGTGCTCAGTAAACCCCAGGGCAATCTCCTTCCACGCTTTCCTGCTTTGGCATACTACTGTTCATTTTTGGAAGAAAATCCAAGGGAGGGGAAGACAGTGGCTAATTTTTTTTGTGCTGGTAGCCAGCCATGAGGAGAAGCACTGTCCCTGTGGCACAGAGGACAGGGACTCACTGGGGATAAAGCCAGCAGGACAACTGAGAGGAAAGCTGCACAAATGCCAGGGCTGGGGAAGAGGAATGCTGTGGGGACGAGCAGCTCTGCGAGCACTGAGGTGGGACTGAGCTCCTCTGGGGTGTCCAGGCCTCTCTGCCAACGCAGTCACTGCTGGTGGCACTTTGGGGTCATTCCTGCTTTCTGCCACCCCTCACTGAGGGCGAGTTCCCTCGGGTCACTTCTCAGCTGCTCTGCAGGCACTCTACCCACACCATGTCCATCTGGATCTTCGCTGGAGGCAACAAGTCATTCCCAACCCACTTGCTGCTGGAGTGGGCACTCACCCTGCCACGCCCAGACCCTCTGAAAACTCCTGCCCCAGGGAAAAAGCTGTCCTTTTCCAGGCCCCCTGCCATCACGAGGTTTGGGAAACACTGGATGTTTCCCAAAGCAGACCTCCAGCACCCGAAGGCACTCCTTGTCCTGGAGGTTCAGCCTGGCTCCGAGCCCCATCATTCTGCATATCTTGTATACATGAAGCAACTCCTTTGCATAAAGATATGGAGTTTATTAGGAGACATTGGAGCTTAGGAGCTGTCAGGAGTGGAAGTCAATTCTGTTTCTGACACGCAAAGAGCCTTTTATAGGCTGGAATGGGCACAGCACCCCGGGCGGGTGCCTCTCCCTTGGCGCTCACTCGCCCCTGGTGCCTGATTCTTGCCCTGCCTCCGCTTTGGGTCCGGTCCCCATCCCGTGCCGTGAGAGATAACACCACCATCCGAGGAATCTCTTGAGCTGAACTCATTTAAACACACCCACAGGCAGACTGTGCTCCCCCAGGCTCTCCTTCTCCCCAGCACGCTGATTAACCCTTGTCTCCTCTCCTGGGAGCTCAAGGAGGTGACAGGAGCCTCTGGGCTGCAGGGACACTGACCCTCTGCCTGCTCTTCCCTGTAACTCCGGGTCTGAGCAGAAGCTCCTCTGCTGGGGCTCCTGTCAGACCTGCCAGGGCTTCCACATTCCCAGAGCTCCAAAGAGCCACAAATTGGGCAACTTCCCTGCCACATCCTCTCCTCAGCCTCTCCGTCACTCTTACCACGAGCAATATCTGTTTTTCCGTGACTCCTGTCTATCAGAGTGGGTTTTTGCATCTCTTAGGTCTCATTCCCCAGGCTCCTCACTCCCTTCAGTGATACAACGTCCTTGCACAACGCGGGTGTCCCTCCTTTTCCGTCCTCTTCCTGCCCTGGCCTTGCTACCCTGGCTAAGGAAAATTGACAAGTGACTTCTTATGAATGCTGTGGGCACCAGATTCCTTTCCTGGCCTGTGTCCAGGCCTCCTCCCAGGGAACACCTGGGGTTGCTAAGCTTCTCCAGAAGCACTGGCCATGCCTTTCAGTGGTGAATCTCATCCAGGAGCAGTTTGGGCATGGAGCTCACTCAGGCCCAGAGTCCCCAGCTCAGCTTTCCCTCCGGATCCAGCTGCCCAGGTGTGACCCAGCTCCTGACTGCTGCAGATGGTTTGTCACCTCTTCCCAGCTGCTGGAGGTGGGAGCAGCTTTCAGGCATGTCCTCCAAGCCCTGGGGAAGACTTGGAACTTTTGAATCCTGAAAGGTGGGAGGACGACCCCAAAGGAAGAGTCTTAACTTGTTTTCTGGACTATTTCGAAGGCAGGTGCCTTCTACCAGTGTTTAAAGCTTCAGCTGGAGCTGCAGGTCCCTGTCCCTGCTGCCTGGCTGTCCCTCCCCTGCAGCAGGCTGCAGTTTCTGTTCCAGGCACATCTCCCACCCCGACTCTCTGGAAGCACTCTTCCCTCCGGGATGGCTCCTGCATGGGTGCCACATCCCAAGGGAGCCTTAGGGACAGAGCTCAGTGACCCTGTGCCACCCAGCCCTGACCCCTGGGCAGCCTTTGCTGAGCAGAGGAGATACCGCGAGCTGAAACTTTCTGCCAAAACTCCACCCAGATTTCTGCCGCACGCTGCTCCTCGGGGCCGGAGCCCTCTGAGCGCTGCGCCGTGGGCGGTGGGAGACTCCAGCAGAGCTGGAGACACGTCACCGGGAATCTCACTCATTTGCAGCTCATTCCAGTTGCACAGCTGTCTCCTTTAAACAAAGTTTACTCAGTGTTACTTAGCGCTCGGGCCGTGCCTGTGCCAGGAGAACGTTCAGCTGCAGCGTGTGCGACCGCTACCCACCGAGCCGCTCGGGGGATGCTGATCCCACACGGCTTGGCCCTGGATGGGGTTTGGAGCTCCATCGAGCCGCTGGGGACTTTGGCCCAGCTCTCCCGCCACTCACACCCCCCAGGGACAGCGCTGACCAGACCGGCTCGTCCTGGGCTTTCCACAGAGACTCCTCCTCTCTCCATCCAACAGCTTTGTTTCAGTCCTGCTCACATCGCTTCCTTCTTGCTCGCCAGCCAAGGCTGGGTGCTGCCCCGGGGGTGGTGAGAGGGGACCAGGAGGGGACAGTGCTGTCCTGAACCCACCAGGCTGCGGGTCCTGAGCCCTCAGGGTTGCCTTGCTCCATGTCCCACGGCAGCTCCCAGTGTCAGGGCACTGGGGTCCACCCTGACCCCACTTTGGTTTGTGGCACGAGGAGTCAGGACCAGGCTGTGACTCAAAGTCTGGCAAGATCCAGAGGAAGAAATTACCCTCAGACGCCCCACTAACAAAGGAAGAGGAGTGCTCTGAAAACTCCAGGAAAGCATGCTGAGTGCCCGCATCATCAGGGATGCACGTGAGCCCTTCTCCTGAGGCCCCAAGGTGCTGCTGAAGCTTCCCAGGTGCCCAGGAGGGGAGGCTTTAGGACATATTCCTGTAGGATCCTGCCAATGTTTCCAGACAGTCGGTTCATAAGCCTTTTTGGACCCTGAGCTCCCCATCAGACTGTGCCAGGGTTGCCTTCCTCTGTCCCAGTGACGGTGGGAGTGCCGCACGGAGCAGCAGCCAGCAGATTTACAGCCTCGGTGTCTAGACCAGCTCTGTCGTGCCTGGGAGGACAGGTACATCCTGGTGAAAGGCAGGAGGCCTTCTGGCCCTTCATCTTAGAGCCAAGCAGAGGGAATTTGCCAGAAAGCACGCTGCAGCATTCCGCAGGGACATGGGGGGCTGTCCCTCCGGCCACCCCGCTGTGCCGCCTGCTGGGGACACCAGTGGGGCCCACCCCCGTTAAAACTCACCCCTCTGCAGCACAGGGATGTGGTTAGGGTGGGATGCTGGCCCTGGGAATGGGTCTGCAGGGAGCCTTTTGGGCACTGGCATTGTCTGCCCAAGGAGGGGGTGGGGTCACTGTCCCTGGACGTGTTTAAAAAAAGCCTGGACGTGGCACTCAGGGCCGTGGTTTGGTTGATGAGGAGGTGTTGGGTCATAGGCTGGACTTGATGATCTCAAAGGTCTTTTCCAGCCTGGTTCATTCTGTGATTCTGATGCTGCTCTATCCTTGCTGGGGGCCTCAGCCCCATGGCAGCAGAGCTGGGTGCATGGGATGGGCAGTGGTGTGGAAGGGCTGGAGAAGGCAAAACCCCCAGGCTGCCCACATGCACATGGTCCGAGAGACCACCAGGGAGGGATTCCTGCAAATGCACTCCAGGGAAAGGAAGGCAGCTCACTCTGAGGGGACAGGGACGCCCAGCTGTGGTGCTCAGTGGTGCTGGGAGTGGCGGCAGAAGCAGGGGGGCATTTCTATCCCATGTGGGAGGTGGGAGCCAAAAATCCAGGTACCAGCAGAACTCCTCACCGTGCTGGCAGCTGGCTGTGGCACCCCAGTGCTGCACAGCGTGCTGGGCTGAGCCGTGGGGACATGGCAGGCTCGGCGGGGACAGGCCCTGCTGCAGCCACTGGGCTGGTGACGGATGCAGGAGCACCAGGGCTGGTGTCTGGTGTGGGCAGTGATGCAGCTTTGCAGCTCACTTCCTCATTTTCACTGTTTTTTGGCGGATTTGTCACAGGTGGCAGCACCTTTGGGTGTCACCATGAAGATCTGTGTGTGCCTGTGCCCGGTGATAAACATACAGATGTGAATGCGAGGGAAAATGTAAATACAGACAATAATTTNAAAAAAGCCTGGACGTGGCACTCAGGGCCGTGGTTTGGTTGATGAGGAGGTGTTGGGTCATAGGCTGGACTTGATGATCTCAAAGGTCTTTTCCAGCCTGGTTCATTCTGTGATTCTGATGCTGCTCCATCCTTGCTGGGGGCCTCAGCCCCATGGCAGCAGAGCTGGGTGCATGGGATGGGCAGTGGTGTGGAAGGGCTGGAGAAGGCAAAACCCCCAGGCTGCCCACATGCACATGGTCCGAGAGACCACCAGGGAGGGATTCCTGCAAATGCACTCCAGGGAAAGGAAGGCAGCTCACTCTGAGGGGACAGGGACGCCCAGCTGTGGTGCTCAGTGGTGCTGGGAGTGGCGGCAGAAGCAGGGGGGCATTTCTATCCCATGTGGGAGGTGGGAGCCAAAAATCCAGGTACCAGCAGAACTCCTCACCGTGCTGGCAGCTGGCTGTGGCACCCCAGTGCTGCACAGCGTGCTGGGCTGAGCCGTGGGGACATGGCAGGCTCGGCGGGGACAGGCCCTGCTGCAGCCACTGGGCTGGTGACGGATGCAGGAGCACCAGGGCAGGTGTGGGCAGTGATGCAGCTTTGCAGCTCACTTCCTCATTTTCACTGTTTTTTGGCGGATTTGTCACAGGTGGCAGCACCTTTGGGTGTCACCATGAAGATCTGTGCATGCCCCTGCCCGGTGATAAACATACAGATGTGAATGCGAGGGAAAATGTAAATACAGACAATAATTTTCCACAATTTAGAGGTGTTTTAGAGCAGAAAATTTCCATTTTAGGCGTAGGAACATCAATTTTATAAATAAAAGACTTAAATAAACATTAGCATGGGTACATCCACACACAAATGCACACACACACTCTCTCACAAGTGCACTTTAAATAGGCTCCCACACTGTAATTTTAAATAGTACAAAACAAATGAATTCTCCAAATATTGTTTAAACTGGCACGGGGGGTTATGATGTCATTTCTGCAATAATCATAAACTTGTTTTCCTGTAATAAATACGATCGCTTTTCCCATCGGCAGTTTATTAGGGCTTTTGGTGTTGGGTGGCTGCAGGCTCCATCCTTGCACTGCCCTCAACAGGCACCCCCGGATTTCCTCACCCTTTTCCTCCTGGGAAATAAGGATCAGTGCCCAGCTCGGGAGCAGCTCTGCAGCCTGCGGTGGGACTGTGCTGGCTCTAACTCTGCCTTTGGTGGGAGCAGGATGGCCCTGCCTGGCAGGAGCCGGAGGGATGCTGGGCCTGTGTTCCCCATACCCTCAGCCAGAGCCCTCCCAGAGCTGGTGAGGAGGAGCCCAGCCCAGCCTGTGTCACCTCCCTGAGCCCCGGTGTGTCACAGCTGAGGTGTCTGTGTGTACTAGTTTGAAAGCAAACTAGTGAGAGACTTCAAGTCAGAAATACAATTTAATAGGAAAACAAAAATAAAATAAATGTAATAGTACAAAAAACAACCCGGNGGTGGGAATGCTTGGCTCCTCCCTCTGGGTGGAACAGCTCACAGTGGGATGATGAGTCACGGCTGAGGGCCCATTAACAGGAGATGTCCCCCTGGAGGGAGGATGGGTCATGGGAGAGATAAAGAACTCTGCCCCACCTGGTGCCAGCAGCTGGCCCAGTAACAGGAGATAATCCAGAGGGAGGAGGCAGGGAGCATTGCTACACCTGGTTTCAACAGATGATGATAGAATATTTTTGGGGGTACATCTTACACTGTAACCTAGGACACTGTGTGTCCTGGGGGAGCATCCCCACAGCTCAGGGGTCCAAGGGACGCTCAGACACTTCTGCTTGCAGGGCCCTGTGCTGGAGGGGGAGGTGCAGCCCCTTCCCCAGGGACACAAAGGGTCAAAGTGACAGAGGACATGGTTAGATGGGATATCAGGAAGAAATCATTCCCTGTGAGGGTGGGGAGGCCCTGGCACAGGGTGCCCAGCAAAGCTGTGGCTGCCCCTGGATCCCTGGAATTGTCCAAGGCCAGGCTGGACGGGGCTGGGAGCACCCTGGGATGGCGGAAGGTGTCCCTGCCCTTCCACAGGTAGCAGGGAGGGGTGGAATGAGATGAGCTTTGAAGTCCCTCCCAGCCCAGCCCCTTCAGTGATGCCGTGACCGTTCTGTGATCCCCCAGTGCAGCCCCAGGGCCGAGCACCCCTGCCCTGCCTCCTGCTGCCCGCGCAGCCCCGCAGGGAGCGCGGCCGGCACAGTCGCGCTGCTCCTGGAGCTCCGTTCATTCACACCAGCACGGGACACGGTGTTTCTGAATGGCTTAGAATAATATTTGGGAAAATCCATCTTAAGTATATTAGTCCACTAAGCCTTTAAGTCTTCACAAGGGCCTTAATTCCAAGGACGCTGGTGCATGCCTGTGCCAAGGATTTTGCAAGGCAGTGACACAGAGGCGGCCAGGCTTGTTCCACGCCCCATCCTGCAGCCTCCAAAATGGTTAACAAATGTCTTACTGCTGGAAATCTGTTTCTGCTTAGCTGGGAAGCAGTGGGGTTCTGAACCCTGCTTTGTAGCACCCTGCTGGCAGCTTTTGTCATTCCCAGGCTTGGCATATTATTGGAACTATTAAATGATGTTGCATTGCCTCATTGTATTTAGATTTTAAACATATTTGTAAGGCTTTGAAAAAAAAATTGTTCTCATTATTAAAGCAATGTACCAAATACCTTCTGGTAAATAATGTGTCCCAGAAGTGCTCTGCTCACCCAGAGCGGGTCGGGGAGCAATAAACCAGCAAAAGGGAAGGAAAAAAACAGTCTGGATGTTACAGGGATGTAGAGCCAGGAGGAATGAGAAGTGGGAAAGCACGGGGTGATGCAGCCTCCCTCCCCGAGAGCTTCTGTTCACAGGCACGGCCGCCCGCCCAGGAGGGCAGCACTTCCCCGCCCGGGGCCCAGGGCAGGGTGTGCAGAGCCAGCTCCAGAGAGAGGGGATGGGATGGGTGGGTTGTGCCTGTGCCACTGCCTCTGGCAGTGCTGGGACAGCCGGGGCCGGTGGCACGCAGGGTTTGGCAGGAGGGGAGGCAGACAGAGCTCAGGTCTCCCTGCAGGCGCCTGGGGAGGCGGGAGCAGCCTGAGGAAACTCAGCCTTTGCTCCTCAATCCCCCCCGTCCCACCAGGACAGAAAACAGCAGTAGAAGCCTTTGATCCTCCAGGCTACCGGGCTGTCTAAAATCAAGTCAGAGCCAACCTGCCTGCCCACCTGCACGTGGAGATGGAGATGGAGCCACCTGTGTTTGGAAAACCGTCTTAGCCAGGCCATTCTAGCAAGCTTCCCCTGCCACGGTCACCACCTGCTTCACCCAGCCTGGCAAAACTCTCTGTTGAGGTTTATCCAGAGTCTGGCTGCTCCCCTGGCACGCCTGAACTTACACCTGCTGGCAAGTGTTTGTCTCCATCCACCTCATCAGAGCAGATCCCCAAGTGCAGAGTTCACCTGCCCACCCCCTCCCACTCTGCTGCCAGCAGCCAGAGGGGCTCTGGGAGTGACTCTGAGACGCCGCAGGAGAGCCACGGCGTGTCCCAGCTCCAGGCTCCCTTCCCAGGAGGGGTGAGCTGTGCTGGAGGAGGAGCAGCAGGGGTGGGTGCTCGCTGTTTGCTCTCAGAGCCATCCAGCCTCTGTGCCAGCGTCCCCAGGCTCCAGCCCTGCCACGGCCCCAGCCACGAGCCCGCAGCTCTTGAGCAGCAGAGCTCATTACCAGGGGTCTGACTGACAGCACAGCCCGGGCCAAGGATGGATTAGGTCAATCTCCTAGAAGCTGGGAAAGCACCAGAAAGCAAACAAAACCAAAACAACAACAGCAGCACAGCAAAAAGCCGGGAAGAAAGGAAAATAGCTGCGATGCTGTTGTGATGTCTGTGCATGAGTATTTTTGCAGGGAAGGAATGCAGATGCATTTTTGCTGGGTTACAGCACGGTCCTCGACAGACCAGCAATGATGCACTGTAAACAGACCATGCTAAAACACATAGTTCTCTCTAGATCTTTCTGCAGTATTTTCTCTAAATAGTTATTTTGTAATAGGCGTTTTATTTGCTTTGCAGAGTCCCTAAATAGTATGAGCCCGAGTTCAGGAACATGCATGTTCTGGCATTTATTTTAAAGAGCTCTTTATTTAGCAAACATTGCTCCAAGAGATGTCCCCTGCCCACTGTGTCCACTCTCTGGGGTCCCTGAGCAGGGCCTCAGAGCAGCCCCCTTCTCACAAAACCATGTCCCCTCACCCACAGGGGAAGGCAGGAGCAGAGCTGGTGTCTCTGTGCTGTGTAACCAGCCAAGAAAGGTTCTCCAGGCAGATTTTTCTTCCCCCAGTGAACAGGAAAGGGACACGGAGGATGGGAAAAAGCAGGCACATTAGAGCCCAAACTCTTCCGAGTTGTTTCACAGACCACCAGGCTATGTGACGAGGCACAGCCAAATTCTGTGCTCTGCTGCCCCAGAGCAGCCCCACCGCATTCCATGCCCAGAGAAGGCAGCCAAGGGCATTTTATTGTGGAGGAAATGGGGCCTTTCAGGTGATTTGCATCCAAATCCAGGTGATTTGATTCCAGAAAGAGGTGAAGGTGAACAGGACATGCAGTGCCGGGCAGCTGGAGGAGCTCTGTAATCTCCCCCTCAGGCCTCAGGAGTGGACCAGGATGGAGCCCTGAGGTCTGGAGAATGACACTCAGCTACCTGTCTGCTTCTCCGTGCTGGCTGGGGATGCCACGCCAGAGCAACTTTTAGTGGAGGGACCAGGTGTGGCCAGCACTGTCTGTCACTTGGCTGGAGGTGGGACAGAGCCAGAGGGAGCCCCCGTGTCAGTGCTGAGGCTTCCAGCACTTTGGAGGATGCACAGAGGTTTGGACATCACCCAAGCTCTCCTGCCTGCCTTGGGGCACAGGAAAGGCAGTCCCGTGCTGAGCAGCACAGCAATCCATAGGATTTTTCCATGTGTCCCCAATATTACTTTTTATTACCTTCTTTGAGACCTTTAAATCTATTTCTCAGTGATTGCTCTCTGGTTCTCCCTTCCCCCTTCGAATCTCAGTGCCACCAGCAGGAATTCCTCTTGGGTTTGTAGAAAACAAACTGCAAACGAAGTACAAAATATTTTCCTTTCGCAAAAAAAAAGGGGGAAGGGCAAACAAAAGTGGAATGTGATTTTCTATAGTGGCCTCGTTTAGAGCGCCAAGTTTTGCCCATTGTGTAAAATGCAGCTCGTGTACCCCAGGAACAGAGCTGGAAAGCAGCACTTGGGGCTGGCTGAAGCTGTTTGGGTTTGGAGATCACGCTATGTAATTGCATGGCGAAGGGGAGCCTGCCCTTGTGGTTACCAGCTCCAAACGGGGAAGGGATGAATAGCCAAACTTTTCACAGGCGTTGTAAATTGTCTTTCCACAAACCAACTTCCAGGAATAACAGCATGCTTTTCTAAACGATGCTTGTTTGCTCTCTGCACCCTATCCAGCCCTCCCCCTTCCCCTGCTCTGCTTTTTGTTCTTTTTATTCATTCAAGTGATGAAAACTTCGGGAATATTTTGGTGACTTTCACAGACATTTGTGATTTTTCCTCCTGAACTGCCAAAGTAAAAGTTGGCCCAGACCAGCTAAGGCACTTCCACAGGGATTTGAGGCTGGTAAATCAGAGAGAGGCAACAGCACAGTGAAATCTTGGTTAGAAATGACAATGCCATTTCCCCCCTCGCAACGAACGGAAAGACAGAAATAACTCCAGGAAAGACTTTCCTGCCTCCGCAAAGCCTGCTGGAATTTGCAGCGAACCCAAAGCCTTTCTCCCCTTTCCCGCTCGCGCACGCTCCGCGTTTGGCTCGGTACAGAGGCCCTGACACGAGACCTCGGCGCTTTATCTGATAGGAGAAGCGGAGCAGCTGCTGGATGTGCCTTGCAGGAACAGCCCACCTAAGTCGTGTGAAAACCGGGGCTCCGGGGGGGCAGCATCCTGCGGACTCCAGTTCTGAATCATCCCTGGAGCTGTTTCTGAGCAGGCCACACTCGCACTGAGGCTGCCTGCAGCCCTGGCTCTGCACAGCCCCGAGCTGAAGGCTGGGGCGAGCAGCAGCTCAGCCCTGTGCTGCAGCCAGGGCACTGCTGTCTGTCCCAGCACAGGGACAGGGCCTCTCCGAGGGGCTCCTCCACCTCTGTCCCAACACCGAGTGGTTGGAGAAGGGTGTCCTGCTGGGTGTGCCTCGTTTTATGGGATTTCCCTGCGGGCAGTGGGGGGGTTCTGGCTCATTGGTCACTGCAGTGACAGGAAATGCTTTAGAGCAACACTGGACCCTGACACCAGAGGCTCGCGTGGGGCAGGAGCTGGCAGATGAGTAAGGGCTGGAATCTACAACTTCCCCTGCCTCTGCCATCTGCTGAAGGGAGCCTGGACAGGGCAGCAGTTAATGGGTCTGCCCTAATCTAGAACAGACGAGGTCATGGTGCTGAAAAGAGGAGTTTCATTTTGTAGAGAAACAATTGGGTGGGATTCCTCAAGGAAGCATTGAGATCTTATACTTTCAAATTATTTTAAGTCGTGGTTTTGCCGCCAAAAGAGGGATCATGCTGGAGAAGTCTGCGCTGAGTAAAAAAGTAAATAAAGGCTAACAGGTGCAGGCAAAGCTCAAGAGGAGCATCACCTCCCCGGAGGTGAGGGGGGAAGAGTCTGTCACTCCGGGTGGGACCTGGGCACTCCAGCTGTGAGGGGTTGGGAAGGGGATAAACTCTGGGTGCAGAGAGAGCTACTGGAAGTGCAGGACATGGGTGTCACAGGACAATCTAGTGACAAACATGAAAGGGTAGAAGGTGTTTTCCAGGCATCAAACCATGAAAAGCTTCCAAAGGAGAGAAATAAGGGACAAAAAAACCCGCTTTGGTGCCACAAAGGGACTGAACTCAAACAAAATGTTGGGTGGGCATCCTATCCCATGAGTCCCAGGAGAGAGAAGGTGCCGCGTTCCCGAGGAGTGGGAGCACGGGGCTGAGGCTGGGCTGTCACAGACACAGCAGGTCCCACTGCTCATGCTGGCCCCAGACAGTCCCACGGGCAGATGGACACTGAACCAGCAGTCACATTTCCAGATACAAACACCCCAAACCTGCTGCTGTGGGTGCAGGGGGTCTGGGTCAGATTGTCCCTTAAAGTCAGACCCTGACAAGCTGGAATGTCCTTGGTTAACCCTTTATTTCAGGGAGTTTGTGGGTCAGAAAATGCTGCCCAGAGCAAGGGTTTGCTGGAACCAGACCCAGTCTGAGGGCATGATGGTGGCATGGGACAGATCTCACAAAGGAGCCCTTATGGGTGTGATTTTGAGCTGTTTTTTGAAATTCAGAAAACAAGAAACTTACAGACTTTTAGAGAAGCTTCTCTCATACTCATGGATCTTTGGCACACAGGGCTTTAAATAAAGTCAGCTAAGACCAAACTGGGTGATCAGAACCTTCTCACGAGGTGGTGACGGTGCCCACGACACCTGGTGCTGTTTGGGGCAGGGGAAGAAGCCCAGCCCAGCAGTGTGGGGTGGTGGGTGAGGAGGGTGTCAGTGCCCCCCTGCACAGACCCCCCAGCTCCCCAGCCACGTGCAGCCACATCGCTCTCCCCTCTGCTGAACAAGGCAAAACATTGTCTGGGGACTGGGGACTGGCAGCTTCCTACTCTCTGGTGGATTGCCCTGCCTGAAGAGCCGGTCCTGTGCATGTTTCCATTTCCATACCCACTGCTATAACATCAGGTCCCGGGAATGCTCCCCCCTCCTGCACTCTTTCAGGGGGTATCGATGTTTCCAGTTAATGTGGGGTTTTTTGCCCTCGCTAAAGAATTTTACAAATTGTTTGTTTATTGTGTCAATCTCTGCCTTTGTGAGCAGAAGAGGGAGCATCTGGAGAGCATCATGCACTCTTGGCATGGGTGTTCCTGGGAGGCTGAGCTCTCCCCAGCGTGAGAGTAGCAGCCCATCCCCGCTCCCCAAACCCCCATCCCATCCTCAGATGGGGTCGTGCCTGAGAGCATCATCCTTGCTCCCAGCTGTGCCAGGGCAGTGCCAGGCTGCAGGGGCAACCATGATGGAGAATCACTCCCCCTGCCCTGGGCCACATCCCCCGCATGAATTCACCTGCCTGCTTCACAGCAGAGCAATGTCTCCTGATGTCCCACTCCCCTGGAATCAGCCTGGCTGATGCAGGAGATAAAGAATCATCTATCCATGTGTGCCAAAGCAAGGCAAGGCTGTTGTGCCCACCCGCCCTGGGGACTGAGCAGAGCAGCAGCCAACAGCCATGGCGCTGAGGCGAGCAGCAGCTTCACCTCCGCAGCAGAATTTTCCATCACAATGGAGTTTCACTGGGGGAAAAAAATGAACTCGTTGATTAATCAAGAGGAAAATGTCACACAGGAATGCACCAGTTTGAGTTAAAGTCTTATCTGAGAAGGTCGGGGGTGCTGGGGAGGGATTGTCTCCTGGAGGCAGGGGCAGACCACCCTGCAGTGGCCCATCAGCTACTGGTTGGGTCACAGCTGGGAGGGGGACAGCAGAGCAGAGACCCAGCTCCAGCCCCCTGTGACCCAGCACTCGGACACCCCAGGACAAGCACATGCCTTTCCTGTCCTGCTGGAGCCGCTCAATTGTGTCCAGTTAATTAATATTCATTAAGTCAAAGGGAAAGTTGGATTGCAGTCTGCTCGTTAAGGTACTGACCCGGGCTCAAGTTCAAGTGATTATTCCTTTATTTATGCTGTGGAAAGTTGCAGTGGGACAGGCCGTACAAACACGCTGGTCTAGAGCTCAGCTGGGGTCTGGGACACTTCCAGACAAGTCCCCCCTCTGCCAGCACTGGAGAAGACCTTGGTCCTCCTTCCCACACCCCAGCTGGTCTCGTGCCATGGCAATCCATCCGGGAGCATCTTTGGTTTTTCATGGAAATTTCTCGAGTTTTTGGGTTGATCCTGGTGTGGGGTGGGAACATTTTCTGATGCTTTTAGAGGTTTTGCTGGAATGGTGAGGATCTTCCTGCCCAGCACTGCGGCCAGGGCAGGCTGCTGACAGCTTGGCAGGCAAGGGGATGCTCAGAGCTCCTCGTGTGACCTTTGCAACAAGCAATGCCACAGCCTTGCAGCAACGCCTGGCACTGTGGGGAGGCTGATCCCTTCCTAGAAACTGCTGCTTCCAGCTTGGGAGCTCAGCTGGGCTCAGGGGGGCTGGCACTGCAGCCAGGCCCAGTGCTTGGGGTCAGCTGGCAGGTAGGTCATAGAATAATTTGGGTTGGAAGGGACCTCAAAGCTAATTTAGTTTCACCCCCTGCCATGGGCAGGGACACCTTCCCCTGTCCCAGGCTGCTCCCAGCCCCATTGTCCAGCCTGGCCTTGGGCACTGCCAGGGATCCAGGGGCAGCCACAGCTGCTCTGGGCACCCTGTGCCAGGGCCTCCCCACCCTCACAGGNGCCCCATCCAGCCTGGCCTTGGGCACTGCCAGGGATCCAGGGGCAGCCACAGCTGCTCTGGGCACCCTGTGCCAGGGCCTCCCCACCCTCACAGGGAGCAATTCCTTCCATACATCCAACCTGAATTTCCCCTCTGTCAGTCTGAACCCATCCCCCTTGTCCTGTCGCTCCATCCCTTGTCAGCAGTCTCTCCCCCTATTTCTTGTAGCCCCTTCAGGCACTGGAAGGCCACAATTAGGTCACCCTGAAACTTCTCTCCTCCAGGCTGAACAATCCCAGCTCTCCCAGCCTTTCCTCACAGGAGAGGTGCTCCATGCCCACAGAAGGATCTCCAGGGCCTGAGGAACAAACACGCCCTTCCTGTGCCCCAGGGCTCAGTGTGGGGCAGGGCAGGGATGGTCAGGGCTCTCAGGGTGCCACAGGAGCCTTGGTTCCCTTGCTGGGACAACACGAGCCTGCAGAACCAAGGCCACCTGGCTGTGCCACAAGGGACACTGCTGCCTCCTCCACGGAGGATGGAAATGGGAGCTCTGTCCTTCTCCAATGCTTGGTGTGAAGTCTGGGCACCCCCTGCCCCTGTCAGGGGTGCTGGCTGGTTGTCACTTAGGCAGAACAGAGGTTGCCACCCAACAGAAGCATCTAAACCCACCAGTCTCCATTCTGGCTGACCCCACAGCGTATCCTGGGAGCCCATCTGGCCTCAGGCCCGTCTCAGACTGGGAGCACTGGTTTGGCAGGGAGCAAGCTGCAAAGCCCACGGGCTCATTCCTGTGCCCCAGACTGACAGCAGGGTCTTGCCATGGGCAGGGCCTGGCAGGGAGCTGGGGGTGTTTAGCCTGGAAAAAAGGAGGCTCAGGGGAGACCTCATCCCTCTCTACAGCTCCCTGACAGGAGGGTGCAGCCACGTGGGGGTCGGGCTCTGCTCCCAGGCAGCCACCAAGAGAACAACAGGACACAGCCTTAAGCTGTGCCAGGGGAGGTTTAGGGTGGACATCAGAAAAAAATTCTTCACAGAAAGAGTCACTGGGCACTGGAATCGTCTACCCAGTGAGGGGGTGGGGCCACTGTCCAGGGAGATGTTTAAAAAAAGCCTGGACGTGGCACTCAGTGCCATGGTTTAGTTGGTGAGGAGGTGTTGGGTCATGGGTTGGACTTGATGATCTCAAAGGTCTTTTCCAGCCTGGTTCATCCTGTGATTCTGACATCCTGTTCTGTGACATCAAGAGCAGCTGAACCCTCTCCCTGAGATGCTGCTCCAGCTTTGAGCGACCCAGCTGCAGGTGTTTCATGGCCTGGTGGCTGCAGACGCAGCAGCTTGTACCCAGTGCCAGGCAGAGCGCTGCATGGGGAGCTCAGGTGCAGCTCCATCGCAGGCATTTCCAGGTGTCGAACCCGAGGAACATCCTGGAGAAGGCAGGCGGGTGCCATGTGTGCCCCGAGGTGGGCTGTGCACCATTCCTGTGTGCACAGGCAGCCCGTGCCCTGCCAGGAGAGCTGCTCACACGTTTCTGCCAATTCATCTCAATGGAAACTTTCCATAGTCTAAATTTGTTTAGAAAAAACACTGAAATGAAACATTCTGCTGATGTCAAGATATTTGGCTTTTGCATTAGCTGGTGAAATGCCCTGATTTTTTGTTTTGACTTTTTGTTTCTGTATCCTACTGACTTTATTATTCCAGTATACCTCATAAAAATAAGAAGTAAAACAAAAAAAAAAAATTCAAACTGAATTACTTCAGTTGGCTCTAGTGCCATTCTTCAAATTACACGTGACTGGCCAGTTGGAAATTCGTTGTTTTCATCCTGATTGGAGACAAAATCCAGTCTCCAAAGGGCGTAATTTTCTTTGGATTGGGATTATGATCCTGCCAACTCAAGATGCAAGCATGTGCAGCTTGTGCTGTGCCCCTGGAGCTGAGCTGGGAGGGGGCTGCAGGGGCAGAGGGGCTCCCGTGGGTCAGTGCTGATGCTCTCAACAATCCCCCATCTCCTGCTGAAGCAACAGCTGTGGGGGCAGAATAAATTGTCAGCTCCTCTGGTGGCCTCAGGCTGGGCCAGGGCAGGCTCAGGGGGGACATCAGCAGGAATTTCTCCATGGAAAGGGTGGTCAGGCCTTGGCAGGGGCTGCCCAGGGAGGTTTGGAGTCCCCATCCCTGGAGGGGCCCAAGGAATTCCTGGAGGTGGCACTCAGGGCTCTGGGCTGGGGACAAGGCAAGGGTCAGGCACAGGCTGGACTCGATGATCCTGGAGGTCTTTTCCAACCTCAGTGATCCTGGGATTCTGCGATTCTGGGATTCTAACCTTGTTGAGGAAGGCTTGCACACGACCATCTACCCCTTCCAGCTGCCAAGACTGGGTCACCATCACCCAGAGACAGCCTCTGGTCCCAAGCCTGTCCCACTGACGCCTCTCAGAGCTGGTTTCTGTGCACTGAGCAGAAGTCATGTGTGGCTTCCTCCCAGCACAGCCCAGAGCCTGCCTCCTGCCCCATCCTGCCTCACGCAGCTGTGGGGGAAGCCCTTCCTGCCTGGAAGCACTGGGTTGGGGCTTGTGTCCTTCAGCAAAATGCTGCATTTGTTTATCCACGTTCTCTCTGGGAGTCTTGGTGGCCCGTGGGGACAGCTGCTTCCAGAGGGCTGCAGGGAGCGAACGGACAAGTCCTGTATGTAAAAGCTGAAGGCTGATGACCCCTACAGTCAGCCTGGGAAATTCATCCCGGCTCCAGCAGCTCCCACCGGCCGCTCTGAGTGTCCACCCAGCCCCACCCCGGGGTGCTGTCCGGCTGAGCTGCGCTCCCAGCCCCGCTCCACCTGCAGCGAGCACCCTGGCCCGGCCCGGCCCTCACAGCTGGGTGGGCTCCTCGGGTTTTGGTGCCACTCAGTCACTGCTGAGAGACTGGGAACAGCCCACGGGGACCCCTCGGCTGCCCTGGCTGTCCCTGGAAAGCAGAGTGACACAGCACAGCGCTGTGAGTCCTGCAGGGCAGGACAGGCCCGGCAGAGGGAAAGAACACAGCAACTTCTGCTCGCCTCCTTCAGCCTGGAGGGGCCCGGTCCCACACCCAGGGAGCACAGGGAGGAAACGGGGAGCTCTGTGCTTGTGGCGTTGCTGCAGGAGGTGCTTGTCCTTCCCTTAACCCCAAAAGGGACATCTCCACTGCCCTGGGAGCACAGGAACCCTGATGCTTCTGCAGCTACCTAGAAACGGAGATTAGACAGGAGTAAGGGAATAAAGGCAGGGATTTATTTGACAGGCCTTCAAAGGCACACCCTGGGGAGCCAAAGGCCACATCCAAAATGGACCCCAACATGGACAGCAGGTCATGAGTTCTTCACACCTTTATAGGTTTGGTCCATGTGTACATCAGCATAAATTCACCAATTAAAACTTTAGCTTTCTTCAATTTCCCCGCCTCCCTAGAGGCCCCAGCTCACACCTTTGGGCCTAGGACAGTCTGAGTCTCCTTGAACAGCGAGCTCAGAGAAGCTTTGTTGTGTCTGTCTGGCCTAAGAGAGCAGCTCACGAGCTACAAGAAACTTCAGAGTTACACACCAGGCAATATAGGATTTGAAAAGTATAAAAGTTAAAATCTAAGGCCTAGTTAAAATCTAACTCCTCAGCGGCCAACAACCCCATGGAGACCAACTTGGTTTTATCTGGGAAGCGTTTACTGGGGAGCCCCTGGTGTTACAAAGGCGGAGACCACACACCAGCCATCCTCCAGCACTTACGTGTCTGCCAAAAAAAACCCCTTTGCTCAGAACTCTCTTCTTGAGGGGAGCAGTAGGCCGGATCTGGGGGTAATTTTCTCATTAACACGACGAGGAGCCCCATGTCCTGCCGTCTGCCACCCCAGCTCAGACAAAGGCCTAGAAATAAGTCCCTGGAGTGCAGAGTGATCCCGTGAGATTCTGCCAAGGATTCACCACTCTGTGCAACACAGACACTGAATCCTTGCACTGCTACCTCTTATTTTCAGTAGTAGGGCTCAGATGGGATCAGAAGCAGCATATCCATCTCATCTGCAGTACGACTTTTACCCCACAGCCAAGAATTGCTGGGTTTATTATCACTTTGTGCACCGTGTGTGTGTGTTTTCTGTGTGAAAATGTATTCATCAGTTTTGGAGGCACCTGTAGAGTTTATTCCTGCATGGGCCGTATTTAATACAGGAGCCACTGGTGTGGGGCTGTGAGGGAATGCTGCTGTTGCTGACGCTGTGTGAGCGCAGCCAGAGCGATGCTGAGCCCTGTGAACCAGCCCCCAGTGAGAGACAGGCCCTGCTCTGGATTGTGTCCCACACAAACAGGCTGGACAGACAGGACCGTGGCTCTTACCTCATTTCTTAGGAGGGAGCTGAAGGAAATCAGGAAAAAAGCCTTGTATGTGAAGAAAACATGTTCTGCAGAAGTAATTGTTTTTCCATTAAACCTTTCCAATTTTTGATCAAAGTGTGAATGGGCTGGAGCTGAAGTTTGGCCCCTCACAGTGCATCTCCTGGCAGATCAACTGCTTGGACTTCCCTGTCCCCATCCCCGTCCTCCTCCAAGGGCTGTCCCTCTGGCCAGCCTCACCCACGAGGCTCCTTGGCCAAGGGCAGCACAGGAGCTGGAGGTTTTGGTCATCAGTCCCTTCCTGGGAATCAGAACTTTCTGTGAGAATGAAGAAAGGCTTCTAAACAGTTCCAGGGTGTGTTCCTGAGGGCCAGGCCAGCTGTCACTGGATGGTCTGACAGGGCTGGGAGCTGGCTCACCATGAGGGACAAGTCAGGAGGTTTGGGAGAAGGTTGAGGTTAGGGCCAGGGCTGAGGTGGAGCAGGCCAGAGCTGTAAAAGAGGCTGTTGGATATGTGCTGCAGCTGTGGGCAGTATTTCATGTACTTTGGGGTCTCCTCCAGTCTGCGACCCCCAACCTCAGGCCAGGGTTATGGGAAGATTATTCCTCCCTCTCCAAGTGGTCCAACGGGGCAGGGAGCTCTGGCTGCTGGTGCCAGACCTGAGAGTGGCCCTGGTCCCTTTCCTTTGCTGTCCGAGTCACAAGAGCTGTGCAGGTATTCCTTGGCTGGCTGGAGAGTGACCACATGCCCGAGGAACATCCCTTTGTGCTGGAGGGATGGCACCAGCTCCTGGGGTCTCCTATCAGCTCCCTGTGGCTGGGGCACAGGGGTGTCATGGCATGAGCCCTGCAGAGAGAGTTTGTTGTCTCTGGTGTCATTGTCAGACACAGGGAGGATGGGAAGCAGCTCGTCGGGGTGGTGGCACCAATGTCATTCACCACAGGCTGTTTATCAGACAGGGACACGATCCCAGAGAGTTGGAAGGTTCACCTGAGGTGAAATTCCACCCGGCACCAGCAGCCACCGCCACACACATGGGCACAGCCCTGGCCACCACTGTCCCCACCCACACTTGCCGGCCCACGCCCCAGGCTCGTCCCCTTCGTGCTGGGATGGCCACAGGCAGGCCGGGGTCTCGCTGAATCTGGCAGGAACTTTGCCCATGACATCAGCGCAGTGGAGACTTCTCATCGTTCTATTTGGAGAGATTATCTAGAGCAGCCCTTGGCAGCCCTGCGCTGGTGGGATGCCAGATTTTTTCCCAAATTAGAGGTGAAATGTGCCAGGAGAAATGCAGTGAGAGCCAGGCTCTCTGCCTCCCGACAGGCAGGGTGCTGGCAAAGCGCTTATCAGGGCAATATCCGTCACTGCAGGGGAGCAGGGAGCTGCTGAAGCCTCACCCAGAGCCTCGCTCCTGGCCCTGCACCTGCTCTGGCACCTGCCAAACCCTCCACACCTTGGAGGGGATTCTTTTCCAAACCCCAAACATCCTCAGCACATCGGAGTGGCTGCTCATGAAGGGTGTTTGGCTTCCTCACCTCTCCCAAGGGCTGGGTGCACGCTCACAAGGAGAAGGAGGGGACTTGGGGGAACCAACTGAGAAAAGTAGGGGGAAAAAAATTCCAGTTAAATATACTGGGAAATGGGTCTGAGATTTTCAGTGTCGCCATAATTCTTCCCCCTTCAAGGTGTATGTTTTTCTCCCATCAGCTGTCTAGGGCAAGGAAAGGTTTATGCTTTGGGGCCATGTGGCACAGGGTGAGAGCTGGGTGCTCAGAGGGTCCTTGGTCTCAAGGCTCATCACGGGGCCTGAGTTTTGGGTTGAGCATTTTCCCTCGGATGCTGCTGTGGAGAGCACACAGAACTGGCTGGGTTTCCATGCTCATTACGGTTACAAAAATGTCTAAATGAATAACTGAAGTTTGCATGCTTTATATGCACAAATAAACTGTTAGAGGCACTTCAGTGCAAAAGTGCTGTTTCATTAATTTGCCCTAATCAAATGTTTGAGGATTTTTTTTTAATCTTATAACATGACATTAGGTATTACTGCATACAACAGATGTCACCTTTTATATAATAATCAGAAAAAATGCAACTTGCTTTTTCTCCTTTTGACCTGGTGAATGTTGAGACTTTTACACATCAGTTTAATGAGAATCAGAAGAAACTTCTGAGTGCTGACATTTCTGATGGTGTTCTTGTGCTTGCCTTCTCGCAGTCTGATTTACTGGTGCTCTGATTTGCCAGCATATAAGTCATTAATCCCCACTGTAAATTAGTGTCGGGGAAATTCTGAGCTGACCTGTGCACGTGTGTGAACCAGTGTCCCTTCCAAATGCCCGTTGTGCTAAACCCAGTTTTAACTCTTCCTTTCTCTCCGTCTCCACAATAAAGCCAGGCTTGCTTTGCATGGGAAATGCTGAACACTCAGCCTGGAGCAGGGAATGGGAAGGTGCAAACCTCCTCCTTACGGATGTGAGAGCATCATCGTTAGGTGCCCTCAGAAGGAGGGACCAGCACTCCCTGATCAAAAGCTGGAGAAGAAAGCCCCTAAGAGGGATTTGGAAAGCGTTCGTAGGAATCCTCTGCAGAACCCTGCTGAGATCCCATCTCTTGTGAGAGCCAAAAAAAATGATAAGGGGCTGACAAGCCTAAAGGGCAGGAGAGCTAAAAGTGGGAAAAACAGCTGACCAGAAAGGTCACTGCAAATAGGCAAATGCTTGGAGAACCAGGGAAGTGGAGGAGATGTAACTGCCTGGGGCAGCACAGCTGAGAGCCCCACAGTGAATTTAACTGGAGGAAAACGTGGGCTGGATATCAGCACAATCCTGGCTTGCGGGCAGCAAGATCTATGGGAGCAGAGTGGTTTCCCAGGGGACAGACCGAGCGCTCTATTGCTGGAGTAATTTAAAATTGGATGGGACAGAGTGCTTGGGAACAGGCTGCAGAGGCTAATTGTGGGGTTGGACTGTGCGGGAATCTGGCATGCATGGAAAAGAAAAGCTTGCTGCAGAGGGATCTGTCTGTTGATCAGTCAGTGGTACGAGGATTGGAGTATACAGAGCAGGGGAGAGGATTTGGGTCTGGGAGAGATGAGCTGCACGGGGTGCTGGTCCCTGCTGAGCCCCAGGATCACCGAGAAGCTGGCAGTGCCCTGGGGTAGGGGCCAAGGGGCTCCACTACTCCTCCTGCTACCCTGGAGAGAGGGTCTTTGCAGCCCCTCCATTCCCCTCCTGCTGGGGTTTTGGCGTTTCTGTGCCAGGGAGGAGTTTGGAGGGGTTTCATAAGCCAGGGAGAAGCTGGGATCTCTGTCCAGAGCTCAGCCTCCACGCAGCCCTGGCAGCTGACAGAGGGGTGCCCACTCCACTTTGCTGGCTGGCGTGTGGGCTGCTGTGGCATGCTGTCCCTCTGCCCTGATTTATGGTGCCCTGCCTGGCTCCTCTGGCCTCTGCACTTCTCTTTCCACGAACAGCGGGGCTGGGAAGCACCGGGGAGCTGCGGTGGCGAGTGCTGGTGGTGGCTGAGCTCCTGCCCTGCCTCGGACCTTGTCACGGCGTGAGCTGCAAGATGCAGAGGCCTTCCCATGCGCTCTGCCGGCGGCACGGCTGTGTCCTTGCAGCTGAAGCCGGGCTTAGTGTGGGCTCTGGGATGGGCAAGGCAACTCTGTACCCCACACTGGCTCCCTCTGGGTCATCAGTGTGGGTTCAAACCATTGTATCCCTCACCCACAGGGGACGGGCACTCAGTGTCATGGGGGTGAGACCCCTCACGGCCCTGCCCTGCCTGCTCTGGGCTGGACACAAAGCTCTACCGTGGGATCTCCACTCTGTGGTGGTCAACAGGGGGGCACCCCACTGCCTGTGCCCACATCTACCCCACCAACCAAACCTAAAAGGTCTTCTAGTGTCTGCCAGGACAGCAGAGCTTCGGGCTTGCTGGGGGAACTGGTAGCAGCAGACTGGCCGGGGCACAGCCCTGCTGCCCCCCGACAGGCTCAAAGCTCCCTGGGGTCACCCTGCCCAGCTGCAGCCTGTGCAGTGACTTCCTCGCCCCCACCCCCTGCAAGACAACCCCTCTGCTAGGCCTAGCAGAGTTAAAAATAGAGCCTTGCTTATGGAAAGTTCATGCTGGATAAGAGACTGAGCAGGACGCCGCCGAGATCCTCATCTGAGCGTAAATCAATCGCTGCGCCGCGGGCGGGGCCAGTGGGCAGGAGCAGGACAAGCCCCCGGCACACGAGGTGTCCCCTCAAATCGAAACGAGATTCTTGGGTGACTGCTCCTCCTCATCAGCGGGAGGGTGGGCAGCTGCCAGGCCGTGGCCGCCAGGCTCTGCTGGGACTGGCCACCAGCAGGTGGACACGGCTGCCAGAGCAGTGCTCTCCTCCTGTCCCCGGGCGCAGGGGCCTGCCTGGGTGGGCTGTGGGTGACACCCTGCTGCTGCTGGCCTCCGTGGGTGCAGTGCCCACAGCCAGACCTTTGCAAAGGTGGCATTGCCACTCTAGGGTCTGGCTGAACCTGGCACTGGGATTTGCACCCACGGGTTTCAGCATGGACCTGGGGGGGAAAAGTCTTTGTGTTGCTGTGCCAAGTGCTCTCCTCTCTGTGGGACAGCGTGGGTGGCTGGGGTGCAGTGGGAGAGGGGTTAAAGCAGCCTCCGGTGTGCTGGGGGCGGGTGCTGCAGCCACTAACAAGGAATAGTAATGAATGGAAAAAGTGAAGTGTTTTTTCCCTAAAGCAAACAGCCCGGTCAGATTAGAAGCTCGGAGTGCGCTTCACCCAACTATTACTACATTCCTCGCTCATCTCAAACTAAACAGCCACACTGAGCTCCAAGTTCATAAAAACAGCATCAAATCCATGAGAGCACAGAACATTTATAGTGTCAGCCAGTAAAGCTGCCTGCTGGAGGTGATGGTGCTCTGGCTCCCTGCCTGCCCAGAGGGACAGGCTGGGCCAAGCGGGAGGAAGGTTGGCAAAGGGACCCTCGCCCTCCTCAGCAGGGACTGCTGCAGAACAGGAGGGAGCCGGGAGAGGCTCCTGCCACTGCTGGAGTTGCCCTGCTTAGAAATGCTGTCCCATGGCAAGCTGGCACTGCCAGGACATGGGGCTTGTGTTCTTGGCTGCCAGCACATGGGGTCATCAAGGATATTGAATGGGCTCCGTCTTCCCAGTAAACACCCTGCATGAATCCCCCCGAACTCCAGATGTCCGTGTTCATCTCCCCTCCCTCTCAAAGGCTGAGGAAGAGATAGATATTGCACTGCAGGGCAGAGCCTGGGTGACATCCGTGTGTGGCACTGCCAGCACAGACACTTGGGCAGATTCACACTTCCCTGTGCCCCCTCAGGGAGCAGAGGCAGCATCCCCATGGAGAACCCTGCAGAGTGCCAGGGCAGGCAGCTGCCCCGGGGCCCTTGGAGCAGAGGAGATCCCTGCTCAGGTCTCCTTGCTGACAAGTGTGAGGCAGCAGCTGCTTCCCAGCTCCCACAGCTGTGTGATCCATCTGCAGCACGCGCCGCGTGCTGGGCCAGCTGCAGCCCCGGGAGGCTGCGGGGCAGGGCCCTGCATGGCAGCATCCCCTGTGCCCCCACAGCTGGGAGAAGCCCAGCACCTGAAATGGGACGGGGACAGCAGCCAGGTGGGGCTGTGCCGTGAGCCCGGGCTGGGCAGGGGGTGCACTGGGTGCTGTGATCTCCCCCGTGCGCTCCTGGCCTCTGTGGCAGCTGCTGCGAGGCAGATGCAGGTGTTTGGTACCTGAGGTTTGGAGCAGAGGGGTCTGCAGGGACAAGCTGCAAAGCCTTTCCACATTTGGCAGCTGGACGAATTCCAAAAAGTGGTATCTAGTGGTGCTCTGCTCCTCACAGTGTCTTTCAGTTCTGGAAGAATTTCTTCCTGGAAAGATGGTCGGGCATGGGACGAGGCTGCCCAGGGATGTGTCTCCATCCCTGGAGGTGTCCAAGGAAGGCCTGGAGGTGGCACTCAGTGATCTGGGCTGGTGACGAGGTGGGGATCGGTCAAAGGTTGGACTCAATGGATTTGGAGGGCTTTTCCATCCTCAGTGACTCCATGATTTCCATTGGACTGCTCTGTGCTCCGTGTTTTATCTGTTGGGCCGGGGTTGTTTCAGGTGACACAGCCTGGGGCAGATGCTTGCACTGGACATCACCCAAGGCCTGCAGATACCCAGAGAGAGCCAAACAGAAAGTGTGCATGAGCCAGGATTACCCCAAACTCCCTCGAGGAGCACAGGGCTGTTGCTCCTGCCATGGTATTGAGACATCCTCCTGTGGCAGCTGGAGCTGGGCAGGAGGCTGCTGCGTTGAAGGAAGCTCTCACCCCTCTCCTTTGTCCTGCCTTGGTCTGAGAAAACGGAGTGGCTCTCGAAGAGCCCGGGGCCTGCTGGCCAGAGGGCTCTGCCCTACTCTGCTCAGTGGCCACATGGCTTCCCCGAGGCTCATCCCATCTGCTCCGTGGCTCAAGCCCACCGTGGGCAATGAGCCCAGCTGACTGGGCAGACCAGGAATGCCAAGGATGCAGTGCAACAGCTGAGACAGATGCAGGGTTAATCCCAAGCAGAACTGCCGGGAAAGGAAAGAATGTCCCTTGGAAAACGGTGATTTTGGTTCTGCAGGGCAGCACAGAGGATGGCTGTGGCAGAAAGCTGAGCTCACGTGTCCTGCAGAGCAACGGAGTTTGCTCTGCTTTATTTTGTGCCCAGGGTCACATCTGCAGAGCCCGGGTGAAGGGCACCGAGGGCCTGAGGTGGCTGTGGGCAGGGAGGCCTCACACACGTCTGGTGGCTGGCAGGGCTCAGCACCAACCCCTCCTGGCTGGTGGCACTTGCCAGGGGGCTGTTTGGGAATCTCACCGTCTGCTTGTAACTGCCTGTGTCAGGGAACAAATGAGGCTTCTCCGGTGACAATTTTATATACATTTCTGAGCAGTAACAGTGCAGCTGCTTCACCTTGCCAGGGACCAGACCCACACTGCAAAGGTTTCTTTGTAAGGCTCTTCATGCCTAATAGAGCTACACTGGAAAGATCCTATAAAATATGCCAGGCCACAGGGCTCATTCCAGAAACTGTTGCTTATTAAACCATCAGGGTGCCAGAGGAAGAGGCTGATCAGAGATGGGCTGATAAAGCGTGGCTCTGGGAGCTGCCTGACCTCGGTGCCGCGTTCTGCCCTTTTTTATCTTTCCCACACATTGCAGAAGGGCAGAGACTGAAGCCATGCTATATATACGGGCTGCTGTGCCAGCCAGCTGGGCAGCACGAAGCCCGGGTTTGCACGGCCCTGTCTGGCATTAGAGGATCGAAAGGTTATGTTATTGGTACATTTCTGCACATCCCAACCATGAGTCATCATTTCCAGGAAGCCAAATACTTACTTAGAGAGCTGTGATGCAAATTGTGTTTCCCAAATATTTTATTCTTAATGCAGCCCTGGACACCGAATCTGGGCGCACAGTTTATGAACAGCTGATCTGCAGTGAAAGGTTGAGGCCAGGGGTCAAAGCTGCCTGTGAGTTTAGCCTGATTTATGGGCAAAGTAATTTTGTTATGAAAAATAAGCATATAAAGTACTTGGATGCTGCGGTAAAAGTATAAACAGTGCGCTTTGCCTTCTGCAGGCAAGAACTAATTGCAAATATGCAGCAAACAGCAAACGCAGAGAGGTGCTTGCTTGTATCTTATACTGAGACAGCGCTGCCAGTCCTTTATATTGCTAATTTTTGTTGTTGTTGTTGTTGTTGTTATTATTATTAATAATAATAAGGGTGAAATAGATTTTGACTGCATGTGTTTTGAAACTCTCATGTCACCTTGTTCTCCAGCACTAAACATCAACATTGTTACCCTAAGAGCTGTGAGAAAAAACTCCGGAAAACATCCAAAAGCAAATACCCGAACAAATAATAAAAGGGCAAACCTTCTCCAAAACCATGAAATTTCAAGGAAATGGAAACAATTTCAGCCTGGCCTGGTGGCATGTCCAATTAGCTGGGCTCTTTGCTCTCATGGCAGTGGCCGTCACACCGCACCGAGGTGGTGGCAGCGGGGCCAGGAGGGAGCTGAGGTGTCCCTTGCCATGCAGGGAACAGGCTCTGTCCGTGCTGGACAGCAGAACAGTGTCCCAGGGATGGCAGGGGAGCACAGGAGCCCCAGGGAACACTGGTCATGGAATCACAAAATGGGTTGGGCTGGAAGGCACCTTTCTCATTCCTGGCAGGGACACCTCCCACTGTCCCAGGCTGCTCCCAGCCCCAATGTCCAGCCTGGCCTTGGGCACTGCCAGGGATCCAGGGGCAGCCACAGCTGCTCTGGGCACCCTGTGCCAGCGCCTCCCTCCTCTCACAGGGAGGAATTCCTTCCCAATATCCCATCTATCCCTGCCCTCTGGCAGTGGGAAGCCATTCCCCGTGTCCTGTCCCTTCAACCCTTGTCCCAAGTCCCTCTCCAGCTCTCTTGGAGCCCCTTTAGGCACTGGAATGGGTTCTCAGGTCTCCCTGGGGCCTTCTCCTCTCCAGGTGAACAGCCCCAGCTCTCTCAGCCTGTGGTACCTGGGTAGGAAATGCAGATGGGATGTGTCAGGGAGATTCAGCCCTTGTAGCAGAGACTTTCCAGCCTTTAAGCCAAGGGGACAGGATCTAGGCCCTCTTCCAAAAGCTTGTGTCCATAATTCAGAGCTGGAAAGCCCTGAAGTTTGTTTTTTTTGTTGTTCTGGTTAAAGTTCCTGGGAGCTGCCAGCTTGGTGACACTGTTTGCAGCAAACACAAGAGCAGGACATCCTGGTTTTAGCAGCCTGTGCATGGCAAGGTGGGAGGCAATTCCCCTCCTCGAGGTGTCCCGGCGTGTGCAGGGTGTGGCTGGGCTGGAGGAAGAGGGCTCCCTGTCCCTGCCAGGGTCACCCAAGCTCTGGGTGTCTGCTGGGCAGGCCATGGCCCAGGCGCTGAGCTGCAGCCACCCGTGATGTGTCCAGGGAGCTGCAGCCACCCGTGATGTGTCCGTGGCTGTCCCCAGCGTGGCCCTGGCACAGACCCCTCTCTGGGCAGTCTGGGGCCAAGCACAGGTGAAGGACACTTCCCAGTGGGTGGGACAGAACGAACCCTGTGTTTTGAGAGAGACAGAGTGTTGAAGCTTTTGTGTGCAGACAAAAACCATGTCACTGCAGTGGTCAAAGAACAGCCCAGGAGCTTTTATTTACTATTTACCCCGTTCAGAAAATGCAGCCGCCTGTCCAGGCACCTCACCAGCCTCGTCCTCACTGGACATGTGGACAGACAGGCAGCTGGAGCAAAACCTGGCAGTGGCTGGGCTTACCCTCAGTCACTGCGAGGAATAAATAACAACGGTGTCCAGCCCACCCTGCCAGGCTGCTGCTCCTCATTCCCACGGAGCAGCTCTGGGACTCGGCAGCCCGATGTTTCTCAGAGCTGAGCTGAGCTGAGCAGAGCTGGCTGAGGGGGTGGATAAGCCTGTTCCGTGTCCCTGGGATCCTCCAGGGTATCTATTCTAAGGTTTGCTGTTGCAGACTCTGGGAATGGGCTGGGACGCTGCCTCTCGTGCTGCCAGCTGCCCCTGGGGACCTGCTCTTCCCAGGTTGAGTGGCCGTGGTCTGTGATGGGGGAGATGCTGTTTGCTGGCACCTCTCAGCTTTCCTGAGGCTCTGGAAACCAGGCTCAGGCTCCGCTGTCCTCCTGCCTGACTGGACATCGCCTCCCAGCTGCGTAAGCCGGGTCCTGGGGTCGGTGTGTGCCAGGAGGGCTCCCCTGGCTGCATGTGCTGCAATTCTCTGGGTGCTGGGGCTGGGGTTACTCACTGTCCCACTCACTCCAGGTGTGGAAAACTCTGGAGCAAGTTACCCCTTAATTCAGACACAAGGCTGAGAGTTTCTGAGACACAGAAGTTTCTTTTCCTCTCATGCATGTTCTTTGAGGTCTTGTCAGAGAAGTTTTGCAGGGACTTTCTGGCTCCATCTCTCATGGTGATGGATCTGCTGGACCACAGAACCTCTATGACCTCTGCAGTCACCCTCTGTTGCACCTGGCTGGGCCCGTGACCAAAGAGAACTTCACCCAAAGAGCCAAGTCCTTTTAGGACTGAAAGAGAAAAGAAAAGAAAAAGAAACAAAATCTAACCCAAAGCCTAATTTTACGAATGGGAACAAGATAAAAATACAAAAGTAGTTGAAAAGGAATTCAAAAGAAAAGCTAAAAGGGTAAAATATTTACAGAAGGCATAAAAACTGTTTAAAGACAAAGTATTAGAGGCTCGGAATAAATATATACAACTAATCTAGAATGTGCTAAAATACCCAGAAAAAAAAAAATTCTGCCATACTTTAGTAGTGAAAGAAGTTACAAGAAGAATGAGAGATTCATCAAAATTGAAATAATTTCCAAAGAAGGAAGATAGAATGGAGTACAAAGTATGTCTGTAAGATGTAATACCCATAATAAGGACAGGCCAAAAATATTTTTAGGAAAAACTTGCTAAAAGCATAAAAGCCAATAATAAAACATTTCTCAAAGGATAAATAGTAGGAAGCTCATCAGAAAGTGTCCCTGGCTCACATCTGCGTAGGAAAAGGCAGAAGGTGGTGAATGCTGCAGTGCCAGAGCTGAAGAGCCAAACTGCTGCTGGCTGGGAGGGGGAAGGAAGTGTCCCACACTGTGCCCACCATGCACACAAAGCCCCGTCCCACAGCCAGGGAATCAGCAGGGTCAGCGGCTCTTTCTGACAGAAGTGTCTGACCTGGAGATGCTCTCGAGCACCAGCTGGGGAACGAACCATTTGGGGAGATGAAACCCAGCATCCCCCAGTGAGGCACGGGCACTTGCATCCCCAGGGATCATGAGCTCCCACCCTTCCCTGTCCCTGTGCATCTCCCTGCCTTCATGCCACCACTCCTGTGACACCACCGTGGGCTCTGTCCGGCGTGGGAGCGTCCTGCCCCTCCTTGGTGACCTCTGCCTCTGTCCTTTGGCCGGTGTGGGACAGCCAGGCTCTGTGTGATTCCCCTTTTTCCAGAGTGGAGGACTTGAGTGCTGCTCCCCGCAAACTCTGTGGGTTCCCCTCTTCCCTACCTTGCTCCTCTGGTTTCTGTCACTGCACGTCCCTCAGCTCCTGTGCCCAGTCCCACTGTCAGTGGAGAGCACAGCGAGGCAGCTCCTTGGCAGCTCGGCAGGGACACGAGGAAAGCTGTGCTGGGATCGGAGAGGTGCCAAGGAGAGGGGGGCAAGTGGAGGGCTCATGCTGTGGGCACCTCGTGTGACCCCAGGCTGGCTTTGCTCATAAACAGGTACTGAACTGGTGTTGGCCTGGCCTCGAACTGGAATCCCTTCTGTCTCAGCCAAGCCCAAACTGGAACAGAATGAAAAACATGCAGTGGTTGGACTCCCTGCTAACTGAGCCCTGGGTTCTGAATTAGCCATTACCGCTGGGGAAAGAAATCCAGGGTTCTTGGGCAAGATCATGGAAAACATCGGCTCAGTAGGGGGCAAGAAATGGAATCAGGTTTTGGGAATGATGAGGAGAGGAACTGGGAACAAACCAGAAAATGCAGCTCTGCTGTGGCAAGTCCGCAGCATCCCCACACCCCAAGCTGGCAAGTATATCCACTCCTGTCTCCTCATCCTCAGGAGAGTTCAGAAAACCAGGAAGGAAAGGATGGAGCACAGGCATCTAATGGTGCCCCCAGGAACCATAAAATAGACAAGGGCTTTTGGGCTTCAGCAGGAGACATCTGAGTGGGGCAATGGGGCAGGGTAGCACAGCCTGCAGCCGTCTGTGAGTGGCTTGGGACCATCAGTCTCTGCTTCCTTCTGCTCAGGAACAAGGATGCAGTCCGTGGAATTGTCAGGTAGCAGATTTAAAACAAATGAGAGGAAGGATTTTGTCACACAACTTGTAATCCATCATCAAGCTCGTTTTCATGGGACAGTGCAAGGCCAAGAGTGTAACTGGCCTCAAAAAGAATTACATTCATGAAGAAAAATCACTGAGACTATTAAACACAAGGGCCAGGTGACAGCTTCCTGCTCCCCAGATCCAAGGGCTGGGATTGCATGGGCAAGCATCGGAGCAGAGATCCAACACCCATAACTGACCAGCGACGGAGAGGACACACTGGCACAGGGGGTTACAGGGCTCACACACAGCTGTTGTTGTTCTCTCCTATTCCAAGCTGTCCTTGCCTGCCTAACTCTCAGCCTGAGGAGAATTAATTTCCATCTTCTCCTTCAGCTTTGGTCTTTAAACATCCCGAAGACAGCCATGCCCATCAGAGAGAAACGAGCCTCTGCAGTGCAAGACTCCTTTGACTGGGTGCACACATACCCATGCCCCAGACCTCTGCAGAGGAGCTGGAAAACCTCATCTTGCCAAGTTTTTGCCTGACCTTTAGTTCTGCACAAACAGGATCTCCTCGGGCTCTGAATGTCCATTAGGTGTACAGGAGTCACCTCTCTCCTTAGCAACACATCTGCGAGGCCAAAACACAGATCCAGTCATGTGCTGGGAGCTCATAAGCGGACATTAGGGGCTTGTGTCAGGATCTTCCTTCTGAGGTTGATGTAGGAAGAGGAATTAATCCCCAGAAGGATCCTTTTTACCTGCCATGGCCTTCAGGTGAGGTGAGTCTCTCTGCGGGAGCACCACCTCCCTGCCATGGCATTGCTCATGATGCCTCCGAGCGGCTCCGAGCCCAGACTGCAGAGAGCAACCACAGAATTCAGGTTGGAAAAGACCTTGGAGATCATCAAGTCCAGCCATAAACCTGACACTGGGATGGCATCTGCTGTCCTTCCACTGGGGCAAATGCCACTTCCTGAGGCTGTGCCCTGGCTGTGCTCTGACACAGGGCACTTGTGCTGGCATCGCTTGGGCACACGGAAATGTGTGTGTTGGGCACACGGGGGCTGCACTGGTGAGGCCACACCTCAAGTCTTGCGTCCACTTCTGGGATCCTCACTTTAAGAAAGACACTGAGGTTCTGGAATACATCCAGGGAAGGGAACGGAGCTGGGGAAGGGGCTGGAGCACCAAGAGGGGCTGAGGGAGCTGGGAAAGGGGCTCAGCCTGGAGCAAAGGAGGCTCAGGGGGGCCCTTGTGGCTCTGCACAAGTCCCTGACAGGAGGGGGCAGCCGGGGGGGTCGGGCTCTGCTCCCAGGGAACAGGGACAGGAGGAGAGGGAATGGCCACAAGCTGTGCCAGGCGAGTCTCATGCTGGGCATCAGGAGGAATTTCTTTCTGGGAAGGGCTGTCAAGCACTGGATGGGGCTGCCCAGGGAGGTTTGGAGTGCCCATCCCTGGAGGTGCCCAAGGAAGGCCTGGATGTGGCACTCGGTGCTCTGGGCTGGGTGACAAGGTGGGCGTCGGGCACACGATGGACTTGACAGGCTTGGAGCTCTTTGTCAACCTGCGGTTCTGGGACTGCGTGACTGTGTGTTTGTGTGTGTGTTGGTGACTACAAGGCATCAGGGGAGCCACGGCGAGCCTCACATGCCCAGGAACTCACAGGAACATGTGTGCCCCTCACAGCTGCCCCAGGCCCTCTGAACAAGCAGCGGGTCCCGTGGGGTGGCAGGTGACAGGGCAGCACCGGCCCCGGGGCTGTCACCAGCGCTGTGACCACACGTGATCCGTGCAAACAGAGACACGGCCAGGCACCCAGCTCCATGGAAACCAACACACACATCTTCCAAGGACATTCAGTTCACTGCCCTGTTTCCCATCCGCCCCCACATGGGTGAATGTGTAAATAGAGGATATTCTTAGCAGAGAGGATTCCCAAGAAAATGCCATGTCTCCTTGATGCAAGCAAGGATTTAGCACACTGGCATGGGGAAGCACTGAGGTCTTCCTAGCGACAGGAGAGCCGGAGCCTCTGACACTTCCCAGCCTGCCCAGGGATGGGGCATGGGTTTGGGAATGTTTGCTCTGCTCTCCTCTTCTCCACACTGGTGAAACTAAAAGGGGTGCGGGTGGTGATGACATCTCTGAGCTGACCAGTGCTCAACTCTAGATCTGCTAGAGCTGGAGGGAATCTGGGGGTCTGGTCCCAGCACTTCTTGCTCCTGCCTGGCATCGCTGGTGCCTTGGGGACCATGGGAACTTCCCCCATGGAGCAGATGTGGGCTGCAAGCAGAGCCCAGACCCAGATTTAGCTGGGCAGCAGCCAGCGTCCTCTGGTGTGACAGCGCTGCCAGCCTGCAGCACATCGTTCCAGATCCCCCAGGTGTGATGGAGGGCTGGGCAAGGAGAGGTGCAGGGCAGGGAAGGGCTGCCTGCTCGCTTGCTCAGCCCCCTCGGCCAGGCACAGCAGCGGGGTCAGCGCAGGCCAGGCTGGGACAGAGATGGCTGAATTTCAACCCCCCAAAATAGGGACCTTTCTTTCCCTTGGGGCTGCCATGCAGGAGGCAGAGCGATAAATTCCCCAGGCGAAAGGCATAACATGGAAGCTGTGATTTCTGGGCACAGTTTCTCTCCGCGTGCCTGACAAACATAGACACAAACCTCAGACTTCTCTGATGTAACGGGGGCAGAGCTGGGCTGCACAAGCACGGCAGCCTGTGGGGCGCGAGGCCTCCCGAGCTGCTCGGGGCTGTGTCCCGTGTTCCTGGCAGCGAGTGAGGCTGGCTGGGGCGTGGGCTGGGCTCTCGGTGTGCAAGGAGGTTGTGGGCTTGGGGTCAGAGAGGTACCGCAGGATTTTGCCGCGCTGTTCTTCAACCCCCGACTCCCCCCACACCTGAGCTGAGGCGAGTGCAGAGTCCACCCTGGGACTGAGCACGGTTTGGAAATGCAGTCAGGACCTGAGCGTCCTTAAGGCAGCACAGGGTTCAGCTGGGGTTTAGCATAAAGTGCTTGACTGGCGCGTGAGATCACAAGAAATAAACAACGTTGGTTGAACGGCACCTTTGTATTCATTTCTGCCCAGGCAGAGCTGGGCACTGGGGTCATTTCCAGCTGTGCCTCAAACCTGCCCATCCCACCCCGCTCTGGCTGAGCTCTCTCCCACATGCGGAGGTGGTCGTGGGGCAGGAGAGGCTGTGCCTGTGAGCTGTGAGCTGCCAGTCCTGCCCTCAGCGTGGCTGAGGTGGCTCTGACACGTCACCCCTGTGTCCCACCTGAGCCCCCGAGCTGCAGCAGCCCTCTCCTCGTGCCTCACCAGCTGTCCCACTGTTCGCAGTGCATGGGTCCATACAGCTCCGTGTGTGCTGCTTTTCAACCTCCTACGTAATGTTCAGTCACATTTAATAACAATAAAATTCTCCTTCACAGCTGCATTCTGGAAAATGGGGCTGATTGTACAAAAACAATGAATGTGAATAGTTCATGGTCTTCTCGCATTACCCAGAGATTTATCACATCTCTTGCATAATTTAATCTCTACATCTGTGGGACACAAATGTTTTACATTTCTTACATTTATGGGCAGACATCGAAAACATCTGTGCAGACCCAACACACAAAAACATCTGGAAGACATCTCTGCCTTTTTTATGACATACATCTCCTGATCTTTTGTCTGGAACAAGTGTGCAGCTATCAGTAGTAGCTTTATGTGTCGGTTACTGGGCTTCCCGTTTGGGCTCTGACAGGCACAGGGGAAAATGTGATCAGCTCTGAATTTCAGCCCATTTCAGCAAGTGGGGAAGCAATTCAGGGAGCTTCCCACCCACCCACGCTGTGAGAATTTGGACCGGGATGAGAACAAGGCAGCCAGGGTTTGCTGCTAAGCTTGTGGACAGGGGCTGTTTCCCGAAGGTTCAGGCTTGGAGCTTTGCTGAGCTGCTGCTTTCCTCTCTGCAGGATCCCAGGCTGGTGCAGTGCTCGCCCCAGCATCACACACACTGCTCCTGTTTGCATCCCAGCCCCTCGGGAATGAGATAAGTGCTTTGTGCCGGTGGGATGGGAGGCAATAACGCCACCTGGAGATCTTCTTATCCCTCTCCAGTTTCTGTATGGTCATAGCAGCGTGTCTGGGAGCTGCTGGCCGTGTCCAGGTGAGCGAAGGGGTCATGCCATGGCCTTGGGCAGTTGGCACAGCTGGGCAGGGTGAGCTGGGCTGTGCCCAGCTGTGGGGCAGCGCCTGGCACAGCCCAGCCACTCTGCCCAGTTTGAAGACAGGGAGCCTCTTCTGGGATGATTAAATGTAGTTGTCATTCCTAGAGATATTAGGCCCTGCCATTTGGCCCCAGGGCTGGGGAATAGGCCCTGTCTGGTTTTACTTTAGGGGTAAGGACAGAGCCACTGTGACCTCCAGGTGTGCTGGGGCTGTCCCTACCTGCACTGGAGGTGTGAATGGGAACCTGCTGTGGTGGATGTGGTGCAGAGCATGAATCAAAATGTTGCTCTTGCCAGCACATGAGGCAGAGCAGAGGCTGATGGAAAGACCCAGAGAAGTGAATGAAGTGGCTTTGGGGCACGGAGTGGAGTGATGCCAAGGGTGATGGGCTGTGTGGGATGGAGCAGAGGGTGTGTCCTCAGGAGAGAAGCAGGGATCCGGTGTGATAACCTGAAAAGAGTGAATAAAATATGTGACTGACAGCTGATAAAGGGGAGGGAGGGCTCAGAAGGGCCTTGGGAGAGAAGCACCACCAGCAGGGATGTCAGGAGAGAGCAGCACCTGGGGGAGTTATCACGGCACGTGCGAACAGCTGCCAGCAGTGAGCAGCTCAGGTGTGGTCAGAGTCAGGGCTGGCTCAGCAGAACGAACAGCTTGGTGAAACCAAGCAATGGAACTCTCCTCAAGTGTCTGCCCTAGCTGGGACACCTCCCTGATGTCTGTGCTGTCCTTCACTGGTCCAGTGCTGCCTGGTCACTGGGGCTGGGCTGGGGTGAGCAAAGGCTGCTGCCTTCTGCCTTCACAGACACCTGCAAACCACAGCTGGGCTAAACAAGCCCAGCTTGTGCAGCCAGGCACCAAATACTCTCAATTCTGAACCACTTGCCTCTCCCAGGAAGGAGTCCTGGTCCCCTGCCCTGGGCTGCCAGAGGCATTTCTGCAGGGTGTCTGCCCTTGGAGAGCTGTGTGGAGACTGTGGCAGAGGGGAGCAGTGCCCCATCCTCCACCCCTCCCAGGCAGACAGCTGAGCCATGGTGTCCTCACAGCCAGCCTTGGGTCCTGCAAAGGGTTTCCAGGGTGGCACAGGCTGCCTGGAGGGGTTGGTTGAGGTTAACTCCAGCAGGTGAATGTGTCCCTCTTGGAAATTCATGGAAATCTGGGCCCATCCCATGGAATGCTGAGCAGGGGCAGGTCCCTGGCGCTTGCACCGGCTCAGGGTAGAGCGTGCAGCTCCTGCTGAGAAGCCCCAAGGCCACCCTGTGCTCCCCTTTCCTGCATGGCCCTGCCCTCCACAGGTCCACGTCTGTGTGACACCTTGGGCTGGTGCTCTGCCCTGAGCCACCCAGCGAGGGGGAGAGGCTGGGAGAGAGCCCTGCACCACCGGGGCTTTGAAATCAGGGAGACGCCAAGTGTCACTGTTGAGAGCCGTGGGGCAGCAGTGACGCCCTGCCAGCAGCCCAGGGGATGCTCGTGGCCCCTGGGTTTGTTTAAAAATCCCTGAACTCGCATCACGGCTGGCAGAGGGTGAGGGGTGTGGGAATTGCCAGCGGTCCCAGAGCCACAGAGAGGAGAAGAACCAGGCAGCAGTCTCTATCCAGCAGAATAGTGAAGTGCTTTATTGTGAAGTCATTGTGAAGTGAAGTGCAAGTAGAGTAGTGATTTATTTAATTAATCAAAAGTTCTTTTATACCTTTTTCTCTCACAGAACGATTGGTCAAGCACACATCCACCTCCTTGGTGTGATAGGCTAAATTCTAAAAACACACTTCTTAAAATACTCTATAATAACAATTCTCAAGCAAGGCCACAGGTGTTCCAGTTTACAAAACATTGCTGATCACTTATGTGAGAACTAAAATTCTCTCACAAGAGAGAAAGAGCTGCTTCTAGCAGCATTTGGCTTCGACAGGGGGGAGGCAGCCAGCTCCTGCAGCCCGTGAGCTCTGCCCTCATCCCTGCTGCCAACAGCCCGAGCTGGATTCATCCCTAGAAGGGCTCCAGGTTGCCCGCGACCGCAGGATCAGGACAAAGAGCATTGCTGCCACACCGGGATCTGCACATTTAACCTGGTGTGCCCCGGGGGGGCTTCTCCCCCTGCACAGAGCCGAGGGGGGCTGCTGGCCCCCAAAACACCTGCCTGGCTCGCGGCAAACCAGTCTGAGAGGGTCTTCAGCCCAACCCTCCCGGAGGTTCATGCTGTGGCCCCCCAAATCCCCTGCTGGTTCGGGCAGGCCCACCAGCCCTGCACGCTGCTTACCCAGGAAATCTGAAATGCTTCACATGAGTTTGGGTTCTTTTCTATCATTAAAAAAAAACCCTCATAATGCAGCAATTTGAAGCTTTAAACAATGTGTCATTGTGAGAAGAAAATCTGGGAAGGTTTTGCACAGTTGTAGACATGGGAGTTCTCTCAACGTCTTCAAATTTATACCTTTCTCATTCTTTAGCCAGCAAAATAACACCCAAAAAAAGAACAGTTTTGTGTTCTTGCAAGTTTGAATTTTAACAGATCTGTGCTTTCCAAAGCCAAAATGTTTTACTCAAATTTTGTGGATGAATTCCCAAACTTTTCTGATTGCCTGGGCAATTTCATTTGCCTGCACTCTGATGTTATACGGGATTACATGAACAGATGTTATTTTTCCATGGGATGTGATGTGCAAACCCGGAATTCTGGACATAAAATTTGATCAAATGTCAGTGAATTTCCCCAAAGATAACTAGTTGGGTCCAAAATGAAGTGGTTTGAACTTCTGAATGGTGGCTTTGAGGAGCTTTTCATCCTGGATAAAGAAAAAATATTTTCCCCAAAGTCTGTTTCAAGGAATCACTGACCTGCTTAAGCTGAGTCCTTGCAAAATCCTCGAGTGGAAGCAGACACCCTGGCAGTCAAAGCTGGGGTTTGGCAATCTCTAAGCCGTGAAGGGTTTAAGCAGAGAACTGATCGACATTACCTGTCTCTGTTGATCACAGAGCTTGTTTTCCACTTTTTTTTGGTAATGCTTCTGAATTCCAGGATGGAAATAGGAAATCAGCACAGGAGCTTTTTCCATCTTCCTGCACGAGCAGGAGGAGACACACAGAGCACGTCGTGACTTGGACAGCAGGGAGGCACTGACAAGGAAAGGAGAAGTGCCCATCTCAAATCATGCCTGATTTCAAGATGTTTTGCAGGAGTCAAGGCCGGGTTGGGCATCGCCAGGACAGGGAATGTGGTGAGGGAGATCCAGAGCAGCAGTGTGGGCCTGCTGCTGCTGCTGGGGGGCCACTGCTGATTGAGCCCACGCCTTACCACGGAATAATTCACCCTTGCAAACACCACATTTGTTGATAGCAGCAGGATCAGAGCCTTGGTTGTACCAGGAGGGGCTGCCCTGTGTGTCCTCCTCAGCCTGGGCCCGTGCCCGTGGGCTGGAGCAGGGCCCGGAGCTTTGGCAGGCCTCGGTGGTCATCTGGCTCCTGAATCGCCGCTGTAAGGTGACAAAAATTTACAGCCAACAAGCAGCCAAAGCCCAAATTACGCCCTCCAAACCCCCACACTGGCAGGTCAGGGTGACAGGGCCAGCCCTCCTGTGCCCCTGCAGTGGGGCTGTGGGGTGGGGTGGTCCCCTGGTCCCATGTCCTGTGGGGGCAGGGAGGTTGGGGACATGCCCACCTCAGCCTCCTGCGGAGATGGGGCCCCCAGGGCTTTGGGAGCTGGCAGGAGCAGTACAGTCAGAACTGAGACTTGGCAGGAAAGGTCTGCAGGAGGAGAGCTCCCCGGGGGCAGCCACTGCTCCCCCCAGACACAATACTCCACTGCTTCCAAGCACATTTTTCTCAGGCAGAGCTGGATAATCTACGGGAATGTTAAACACCAAAATGAGTAACAAGCTTGGCTGGAATTTCTCTGCAGGACAAGCAATGATCTCGTGTTCCTCTCCAGGGGTAAGCAAGGAAGAGGTCAGAGTTCCCAAATCACCCAAATGGCCCAAGCCATAGTGAAAGTGCCTTGGACACTTTAGGGGTTGGACAGTCTGGGGGAGAGGGAACTGGCCGCATCACCTCTGTGCGTGTCGCTACCTTGCATTCCTGTCAGGAGCAGCACTTCTTCTGCAAGGTGTGAAGATTGCTGAGCTCACCTTGCTAAGCTGCCCTGCAGCTCACAGCTCTGGAAAGGAATTTTGTGTCCCCAGTAACATCAGTCTGTCCAGGGGACAGCCAGGCCCTGTGCCAGGATAGTGGGATCCTCAGCCGGAGGAGAGAAGGATCACAGAATCACAGCCACAGAATGGGTCAGGCTGGAAGGAACCTCAGTGAGTCCCATCTGGTGCCACCTCCCTGCTCCAGCAGGGCCATCCCAGAGCACAGGGCACAGGATTGTGTCCAGGCACCTCTGGAATATCCCTGGGGAGGACACTCCACCCCTCTCTGGGCTCTGCTCAGGGCTGGGCTCTGCCCAGGGCAGAAGTTGTGCCCCCTGTGCAGGGAATTGCTGGGCTCAG
>WEIT01021965.1:98547-156402 GCA_013389985.1 Dryoscopus gambensis
CTCCAGGCCCTTCCTCAGCCCTGCAGCCTCCGCTGGCCCCGCTCCAGGAGCTCCCTGGCCCTGCTGGGCTGAGGAGCCAGAGCTGGACACAGCACCCCAGAGGTGCCCCCGGGGCTGGGCAGAGGGGCAGGATCACCCCAGAGGTGCCCCCAGGGCTGAGTGGCAGAAACTTCGAGTGGATGGAGGGTCTCCTCTCTGGGACACATCTTCTCAAAAAAGAAAGAGTCATCCTCTGCCATGGGAGCAGAGGTTAGGCCTCCCAGAAAGATGGTTCCTAGCCCCATCCCAACATCTGTGAAGCTCCATAGGAACACTCCACGTTCTGGACCCCAAAACCTTTGGGACACAGAACAGCACCATGAGGCACTCAGGGATGACCAACCTCTGCTGCCAATGCCGCAGCTGCTGCTCTTCCCTTTCCACGCTGGGGGACAAGCAGTGCCTGATCCCACGATGTCCCATCTGATGTCTTGGGGACATGTCCCCAGCAGGGCATTTCTGCTTCTGAAGCAAAGGCAGTGCTCAAAGTGCAGTGGGCAGCAGTGAGGGCTGCAGACCATCACACGCCCATGGCACAGGAGGCAGGTGAAGCACTGCTTGTGCAAACACAGCCCCTGGCCCCCATGAATCCCATGCCCAGGGTGGTTCCTGGGGACCCAGAGCCCCACGTGTGTCCACAGGACGTGGTGGCAACACAGCTTCCAGCACTGTAGTGGGGAGGCACATCCAGTCAAGGCCAAAAGCCTCCAGGGCTATGGGGAAGTTGTGTGGAATTAATTTCTCCTTTCACAAAAACATAGTGTTTTCATCTTTATTATAAAGTGTTCCCGCTTGCCTGGGAATGCAGCAAGGGCTGTTTATTTATTTGCTTTTAATAACTGAGAACTGTTTACTTCTAAAGTGTTCTCCTGGTTTTCTTCCACGAAAATCCTCCCAAGGGGTCAAGGGAAGAAAGATGAGGTGTTTGTTTTTTCATTAAAATGTCTACTTTGGCAAAAACACCTCCCTCCAGTAAGGAACAAAGTCAGTGCTCAGAGCTGGGGATCAGTGCTGCGTGACAGATCTCTCCAGTGCCCAGAGGAGCTGCAGGCATTTGCAAATGAGCAACGATTGCCGGGCTGGGGACGTGTTCAGGGCACTGGGACCAGCGTGTCGAGGTTGTTCGTGCTCTGAGCCACTCCAGGAAACCTCCCTCGGATTCTTGGCGCGGGCCTGGGCTCTGTGATCTGGCATTGACCCCCCGAAAGGCACATGGAGGCTCATTATCATTTGCTGACCCAACTCCTGTTTTCATTCCTCATGACAGAAATCTGCACAGCGTTTCATGCAAACAGAGGAAGCACATTTATTGCCCTTTCTAAAAAATCCTGATGTTTCAAAGCAATGGTCAGAAAGCTGGAGTGACTAAATTCTTCTGTCTCTGCGCACCCAGCTCTGAATACTTTGTGCTCTCTGCTTAGGAAAACATCTTACAAAATTCTGCCTAGGAGATATTTCTCTTACACGTACTGGACCTTCACTGAGGGGCTGCAGGGCTCAATTTAAGGTCAGCTGTACTATCTGCTTACAGGAACAGCCAGTTCTGTGCAGAAAACTCTGTTTCTGCTGTAATTCTCCCCTACTGAAACCAGATTTGACAGTATCTTGATCTTCTCATGGGCTTAGCCAGATGTGTGGGTCTCAGCTAAACCTGCACGGCCACGGGGCCGTCCTCAGCCACACCACCAGCAAATATGTGCTTTACCATCTTCAAAAAGAGTAAATAATCATTACAGCACAACCCAAGAGAATTTAGTAGTGTACCAACCCTGCCCCCAGGGAGACCTTAAAGCCCCTTCCCAGAGCCTAAAGGGGGCTCCAGGAGAGCTGGAGAGGACTTGGGACAACGGCCTGGAGTGACAGGACACAGGGAATGGCCTCACACTGGCAGAGGGCAGGGATAGATGGGGTATTGGGAAGGAATTGTTCCCTGTGAGGGTGGGCAGGCCCTGGCACAGGGTGCCCAGAGCAGCTGTGGCTGCCCCTGGATCCCTGGCAGTGCCCAAGGCCAGGCTGGATGGGGCTTGGAGCAGCCTGGGACAGTGGGAGGTGGCCCTGCCATGGCAGGGGTGAAAGGAGATGAGCTTTGAGGTCCCTTAAGTGGGGGGTGCTGTTGCAGAGTGAAAAAGTTTCCAAAATAAGACTTCTCTTGTTTTTAAACACTAGCAAAGTGGGTTCAGTTCTAATCTTACACCAATTTTACTTCGATTTAATGCCACTCACTGGTGTGGAGTTAGACTTCATAGGCTCAGGTGAGATCAGGCTGCCAACACAGACTGTGGGACATCCTCTGCCCTGGCAGGAGTTCAGCCAAAGGGGACCCTGGCCACGGTGTCGTTTACCTTTCCATGTGCTGGCACAGAGCTTGGGACCTGCCCCACTGATCTGCAATCTGAGCAGATGTGAAAGGAAAAGACCCTTGTTTTAATCAAATTAGAGCTCTTTGCATTGCTGCTTGGAGCAGCCTGAAGGATAACACATTGTTCTGAGGGCGCTTCACTGCCATGAGTGCTGTGACCTGGTAAATCATGTCAGGAAACCCATTTTGAGCAGCTTCAAACACATCTGTCATCTTCAGGGGCTTGTAATTTCCAGCTGATCACAGCAGAGTGCTTTACACTTGCATCCTTCCAGAAACTGAGAAGCTGAAAGGGTGTTTACAAGAGCATGGAGTGACAGGACAAACTGACAGAAAGGAGGTGTAAATTAGATATTGGGAAGGAATTGTTCCCTGTGAGTGTGGGAATGCCCTGGCACGGGGTGCCCAGAGCAGCTGGGGCTGCCCCTGGATCCCTGGCAGTGCCCAAGGCCAGGCTGGACGGGGCTGGGAGCAGCCTGGGACAGTGGGAGGTGTCCCTGCCATGGCAAGGGTGGCACTGGATGAGCTTTAAGGTCCCTTCCAACCCAAGCCCTTCCATGATTCTGTGATTCTATAAAATACTATTTCGATATCCAGTGTGTCAGTGCACCTCATGTTTGCTGGAGCTGTCAGGGACACTCAGCCACTTCCTTGAATGCTGCAAAATTGGGAACTTTGGCAGTGTGTTGGTGTCCCTGATAAACCCAGGCTGACCCAGCTCTGCTTTTTGCTGTGCAAATGAAACTCTAGCCCAGAAGAAAACAAGTTGTAAGTCAGCTGTAGCTCCAAGATGTTGGCAGGACAGGGTGGAAGCAAGAATTTCCTACGGATACAGGTGTGAGTTGTACAGGAACATGGGCTGCTCAGGGCTCTGCCTTTTCACCAGACCACCCCGGCGCTCCTGTGCCTGCAGGACCCCTGGATGTTTGCAGGAGCCTGGTAAGGAGCCCTGTCTCACCAGCTCGGGGCTGTTTGCTCTCTCCAGCTGACTCTCCGAGGGGCAGTCTGGCAGTGATGGGCAGCACATCCAGGCTCTGCTCCTTACAGAGCAGCTCAAAATCCCTGCTCTTCAGTTAAGTGAATTGTGTATCTTACCGGGGCTGCAGATGAAATAAAGTGCTGTCATGCTGAGAATGGCTTCACAGCCTTACCCTGTCCTCGACATAAAGATTAAGGGAAGAAGTTCTGGTTCAAGTGTTTGAGTGCCTCTATAATTGAATTTCATGCTCGTTCATTCCCTCTGAAGTGGTGTACACAGGCAGTCACCTGAAAGGGGGAAAATCTTGTTCAAACCCTCTGTGAACTTTCCTACATTCAGTGAGGTTTTTAATAGTGGGCAAATCCTGCTCAGACCCCTTTGACCATGGGATGTTGATGAGAAAGACCTTCTTTTCATAAATGTTTCTGGGGACAATCCTTACATCCAAATGACCTGATGAGATGTTTCCATGGAACCAATATCATGAGTTGGAAGGAGGTGTGCAAGGAGAGATCACCAGCCTGTCTTGCCTGCCATCACAGAACATCCTGAGCTGGAAGGGACCCACAGGAGTCATCAGTCCACTCCTGGCCCTGCCCAGACACCCCAACAACCCCACCCTGGGCATCCCCAGCAGCGGTGTCCAAACGCCCCTGGAGCTCTGGCAGCCTCGGGGCCGGGCCCATTCCCTGGGGAGCCTGGGCAGTGCCAGCACCCTCGGGGGGAAGAACCTTTCCCTGATCTCCAGCCTAAACCTCTCCTGACACAGCTGTGTGTATGTATCAAAAATGATGAAGGCATATAAATGAATTGCAATCGTTTCCTGTAGCTGAGTAAGTAACAGAATCAGACCCATGCGCAGGCGTCCTGAGAAGCTTTGATGTGCTCAGACCAAAGCTCCTGAGCAAGCATCAATATTCCTGTTATTTGCAATTGTAGCATACCAAAGCCTCTGTAACTGCACCTGGATCCCTGCTGAGGTGGTACCTGTGATGGCACCCCTGGACCACGTGTGGGCTTTGCGACATGATGCTGCTCTGGGGACATCAGGAGCTGCATGTGTGAGGTGTCCCACTGCTGCAGGCCAGCCTCTGCTCTGTATCAGGCACAAGCAAGCTGCCTGGGCTGGTTTTGGGACATCAGGAGCTCCATTTGTGAGGTGTCCCACTGCTGCAGGCCAGCCTCTGCTCTGTATCAGGCACAAGCAAGCTGCCTGGGCTGGTTTTGGGACATCAGGAGCTCCATTTGTGAGGTGTCCCACTGCTGCAGGCCAGCCTCTGCTCTGTATCAGGCACAAGCAAGCTGCCTGGGCAGGTTTTTGCACATCAGGAGCTCCAGTACATGGAACCAGCAGATCACTGGTGACTGGGAGATGCTCATACACTAATTAATTACCTTCCTTGTCAGTTGTCAGGACCATTGATACTCTTGGCCATGATGGCCAGTGGGATGAGGTTCATCCCCTGTTCTCTGTGTGTCCCCCCGGCCTCAGAGCAGGTGACCTGAGCCGCACTGGTTGCACCTGCAATGGGTTTGAAGGCTTGTTCTTATCCCCAGTCTGTCCCCACCCTCCTGGAAATAGGGGGTGGAGCCGGTAAAACCAGAGTGCAGGGCCACAGGGCACCCTTCTCCCTTGTCCCTGTCACCAACAAGATGAGCTGCATTTGTAGCCCCCCGGCGTCTACCTGAGCCAGACTCAGGCTCCACAGTGCCCAGATGAGGTGAGGCCATCCCTCCTCACTTGAAGACACCTCAGCACCCAGCAGCACCCGTTGGAGAGCCTGGCCGAGCTGGAATCCATCCCTGCATCTCCCTGCGCCCATGCCCACCCTAACAGCCCGTGCCTGCCCCACCAGGGAGGGCAGTCCCTGGGCACCACTCCGGGGGTGGTGCTGGTGTTCCCTGGAGAACGGCAGAGCTTCTCTGCTCGAGGCAGGGCAGCACCAAAGTGAGATTTAGAGCTGCACCGTTGCCAGTAGAGATTTGAGCAGCGCCCCTGTGCGTGACATTTGTTTGTTCAAATGTAACGCAATTCATGGGCTCTTCAGGAGCGTGCTGATGCTGTGACATTAAGCAGCCGATCACTCCTGTACTTGGCAGGCGCTCAGTCCCGCCAAGATATGGCTCGTGCCCAGCACCTTCCCCAGCAAAATGTGTTGGCATAAATATGTGAGCAATGCAGGTGACAGGCTCCGTGGCTCTGGCCAATTATCCCTTGCTTTTATGTAATTTATGCTCCGAAAGTAACTGTGCTCAATCTTGTCCATGGATTTGATTCCTTTCATGTGGTTTTCTGTGCTAACGAGATTAAATCAGTTTCAATAGGCACCGTTTTAATGGAGATGATAAACTTTTATTGAACTCAAGCACATTAAAATGAAATGTAAGCAATAGGTGACTTTAGCATTAGTCTAGAGTCTTTTCCAATCTGGATCAAGCCAGCATACCTTCCCCGTTAAGCAACAGCCAGCACCCCAGCACGTTTTATGAGCTTCTAAAAGAGCCGAACAATCCTTCCCCCACGGCGCTTCCCCGTGTCAGTGCCGCCGGAGGCTGAGGTGGAGCAGTAATTGGAGCAGCTCCATGACCTGGTGGTGCAGCCACGGAATGAGGCATAAACACAACTAGGTACAGGACTTCACATCTCCTGCAAACAGGAAAGCAGGGGATGGGTAATTTGGTGTTTTACAGCAGCTTTGTCTGCTAATCTGTGATCTGTTTGGTCTGCCAGTAGGATTATTATGGTGGGTTTACTGAAGAAGTGCCAAAAATGATGTTAAGTAAACTGTTTACACAATGTAACTAGAGGCTGAAAAGCTAAACAGAGAGTCCCAAACTCGGCCCCATCGCAGGTTTGAAGAAAAATAAACTCCTCAACACTTTCAACTGGACGCTGCCGCTCTGCAGAGGCTGCTCTGTTTGTTGAATATTAAAACATAAAATTGATGCGTTTCCCCCTCTTTCTGGGGCTCTTTCCAAAGGTCTCATGGTTGGAAACATGATCGGATCATTTTGAGCTCCTTGGCCGTCCTTGGAATTTGCTCTGATCATTTTAGTCGTTATAAAATATTCAAGTTTCAGAACGACTGCAAGAAAGCCCATCATTCTTTAGAAGTGGGTTGTGTAACGTTATTCCTGAGAGGACAGGAAGAGCCAGTGCTGGCTCTGTGCTCTCCAAGGAATTAGAAGGGACACCTAGGGGGCAGAAGTCCATGGTGGTCTCCGGTGTAGCACATGTGGAGGGGAGTCATACAAAATGTCATCTGCACCGGTGGGTGGGTGAGGTGGGAGAGCTCTCCACCAATTAAAAGGATGATTTGGAGGCACACAAGAACTTTCTTCCCTTTCCTCCACTTTTGCCTGTTTTCTTCAAGGGTGTTTCATTGCTGAGGAAGGAACTTGACTGGAATTTGGGAAAATCAGTGGTGTCAGCTTTTTGGCTAGGGAATTGCATGGAAATCTCTCTTGAATTCTGAGCATTCTGTTAGCCGTAGCCTTTGCCCAGCAACCCAGGCAGTTTCTGCAGCACGTGGGATAAGCACGCAGTTCGTGCAGGGCCCATCAGCTGCAGCCAGTGTTTCAGTCCTTGTTTCAGTGCCTGAGCATGAGGATTTGGGTTTTTTTAACTATGGTGAGATGAACCGGGCATAACTGGCATCCAGGATGGGCCTTCGGTGCTTGTGTGGGGTTTGTGAGTAACAAATTCCGTGGAGATTGAGGAACCTCACGTGTGCTGGCCATGGAGGACAGAGGGGTAGGATGGCGTGTGCCTGGCACCGCCTGCACAGAGGTTGTGTTGACATTGAGCATTTCAAAACAGTGGGCAAAGAGGGATTGCTGACAGAGCTTGCACGGGCTTTCAAAAGTCCCTCGTCAGAGGTGGGTGGAGTAGCTGGATCATCCACAGCACAGCCAGGGTTCAAAACTCGGAGGCAGGATGGAAAATCCAACCTCTTTGTCCTGGTGCAGACCTGCGGGGCTGCCAGGTTTCCTGCTGGGTTCTGTGCTGCCAGCTGTCTTCACGGATTTTGGACAAAAACGAGGGAGGTGCCACGAAGGTGCAGTGTAAAAATGCCATTTGAACATGCCTGTGTGGCTTTCCTTAGTCTGACGTGTATGCTCCGTGAGAGGGCTTTGGGCATATGAAGACGCAATTTATTTATTTTTTCTATAGGAACCAGCTTTCCTAATTGCACAATCTTAATTTGTTCGCTGAGATCCTGTGGTTAGATAAGGCCGAGCTGTGGTGGCATTGCACACACAATCGCGTAGACACTGCAACACATGCTCAATATGTTTAAAAGCAAGGGGAAAAAATTCAGTAATTAAATGCGATTTTTTTTTCAAGAACGACTATAAAACCAGCAGATCTGTCCTTAGAGTGGTGCACAAAAGCTCACTATAGAGTCAGTGTCCCAAACATGGTGTGGGCAAGGGCATGTCCTGCTGCGGCCTCGGCCACTTGCTGGCAGCAGAGGAATGTGGAGACCTTGGAGCCCGGCAGTGCAGTGTCCCAGCACGGACAGCCAGGAGGGGCAGTGTCCCTGCCATCCACCCCAGGGACAAGGTGACAACCTGGCACAGCAGCTCAGGGGTCAGGGGCAAGGTGACATCTGCCATGCAGGCAGTGGGGGAGTGCCAGGGGCTGCAGCTGCAGGGTGGCCCCGCCGGTGTTGGTCTGGGCTGAGGGAGGGGGCACTCGCTGGCTGCGGTCACAGCAGTCACAGGGGACAGCCCTGGCACAGCTCTCCATCAGTAAGCTCGAGGAAAGCCTGCTTTTCAGACCCGTCTGTAACCAGGTGGGCTTGTCATGAGACACGCAAGAGTAGAGACACAGACCTGAGACCAAAGACCCCTCCCCGAGCTGTCCTGCAAAGCTCTGAAGGAGAGGCTTCCCAGCAAAGCCTTGACAAGAAATCAAGTGTTTCCCCCTAGTTTTTCTTTTCAAAAGGACTGGACTTGCTGAATCTGTCCCAAGTTATTCAGCCCAAAGGGTTAAAGTTTGGCAGTGTTGCAAGCAACTGAACAATGGGTCATATCATGGAAACTGTCAGGCAACCTTAAATATAGCTGTTATGATCTGCATAGTCTGCAATGCTCTGGAAACCAGGATGAGCAGCAAGGGGAAAAAATTCATAAAGCCCATGGAGTTGTTTAGGTTAGTCAGGAACAGAGAGCACTGCAGGGAGTGCAGAAAGCCAAAGGGCGCCCAGGGAAAGGGGCGGGCAGTGGGAGGGCAGGAGCAGGGAAAGGAGCCCACCAGGAGGAAGACTTGGATGAGCCGGACTGGAATGGTGCTGGGGAGGGGTGATGCTTGGTGTCTGGCTGGTTTTGGGAGTTTAATGGGCTTGTCTGGCAGCAGCTGGTGACCCCCTTTCCCTCAGACCTTCTCCTCTGGCCTCTCCAACATGCCCAGACTCTGGAGAACTGGTTTGGTGTTTGCACAAACCAATCTGACAATGAGCCAGGAGTCAGGCTCGGCATTGATGTGGGGGTCCCACATCCTCGCAGGGACCCTTACCCCTCACCAGGAGGGGCCACAGCACGCGGATGTCAGCATCCCAAGTATCCCTTCTGAGACAGCCAGCAAACACGGCCTGAACTTGGAGCCCAAGAGCTTCAAAGTGAGTCGGAAACTATTTTATCACAGCAAGATCAGTGCAGGCTGCGGTGCTGGAAGCCAGTGGGGCTGGGGAGCTCTCTTACGGGAAGCGACTCTTACTGAGCTGTCTGGGCGCGGGCCTGGCACGGGGAGGAGGCCTGAGGAGCGCTGAGCTATGCAGGAGGTCACACCCGCCATCCCTGCGGCTCTCCAGGCAGATGCTCAGCTGGAACGGTGTTACAGCCAGGGAGCCTGGGTGATTTATACCGCTAGAAGAGTTTTTTGTTTGCCTTCTTCCTCCCCAGTGACTGGTGTCCCTCCTTACCCAACAGCACCAAGAGGCAGCTGAGGGGCTCTGGGAGCATCCCAGTGCCCCACCCAGAGCGCTGGCCCAGCTCACACACGTCACAGGGAACGGCGCCTCGTGGGGCACCGCGGCCCTGCTGCCCCCTCGCAAGCACCAACGCAGCGGTTTCTCTGCTGGCGCATGACCTGCCATTCGCTGGCCATGTCTTCAGAGCCCCCTGGGGATAAAACGCAGCTCAGGCTGGCTGTAGAGTGACCTTGGGAGGGAGTTTTGGCTCCTGTCAGTGCCCTTCCTGTCCATTCCGCCCAGAATCCCCACACGACTCCCCGTGAGCTGTGCTCATTGCTCACGGGCTCCTGTGACACCCCTGACACCCCACGGCCCACACGGCCTCCCTTGTACCCATCTGCTCCCCCCATCTCTAGCTGCCATCGTGGCTGAGATCAGCGTCCTGAATGCCGAGCAGGGGCAGGAGCTGCTCTTGGACAGACCCTCACTCCTGAAATCATTGGAAAATTTGCAGGGACTGTTTGTGGCAGGTCTGTGCCAGGGGAGGGCTCCAAGGCACGGAGGGACACCCTCTGTGCTACATGGCACAGCGCTGACCTGAGTGTTTCCACTGGCCTTTTCTTGACCATTTTTGGTCCCTTTCATTTGTTTTTGAATCTGTTCCTCCTCTTTGCCCAAGTTCTTTTGCGCTAATTGGGAACTGGCTCCTCTCGGGGTGGGAGGTCTGTCAGGACCGCCTTATGACAGATTTACTTTGTCTCTCTGTCTCTGCATTTTGGCAGTTTGGTTCTTCTGCAATGTTCTGGATTTGGATTTTGCTTCTCAGCGCTGATATCCTCACAATAGGCAGCCTATGGATTGAATAAATTAAAACATAACGAGCTGGAATGCAACTGGCAGCTCTGCAAGATCCCCATCAGCACAGCGGGGCTTGTTAACGCACAGCTGAGCTGTGTCTCTGGGCAGGCACGAGCCCATGCTTGCAGCCTGGCTGGATGCCTGAACCACAGCGAGGGGCTGACGGGTGGGAAGTGTCGCCCAATATCAGGTTCAGAAGGAGGACAAGTCTAGAAGGTAGATCCTCCTGTTGATCCTTGCACCCTGCAAGCTCTGGGTTCATCAATCCTCTTCACTCCATCACCATAGCCTCTCCTCCATCCCGCTGCCATGTTAGTGAGTGCCACCAAAACCTTCTGCACTGGGTCCCTCCTGCAGCACAGCAGCTCTGTGTTCATGCCAGCCTTGTCCCCTGGAGAGGGGTGTCTGTATAATTTTTCCTGCTCACTTCGGCTGCAGAGGATCCATCCAGGGGGAGTATCTCTCTTTCCTGTTTCTGCTTTCCCTGCGAAATTTCTCCTTTCATGAGCCCAAGCTCTCCCAGGTTCGTTTTCAAGCCAAAGAGGCTTTTGCTAACCCATTGCTAACTTGGCTCAGCAGTGTCAGCAGATGCCGTGGCCTCAGAGAGCCCCATTCCCTGTCCTGTGGTGGAGGTGACACACGCAACACCCGGCTGTGACAAGCAGCCAGCAAACGGAAGAAAAGGAAACCGCGGGTGGCACTGAGCGTGGGAGTCCATGGCCGGCGTGGGATTGCAGGAATGTTCATCCCAGCTTGCAAGGCGTCAGGAGGAGATCCAAACCCAGGGAAGGCCCTTGAGAAATGGATACCATGCGGACTGGGGCCAGAGCTGTGATGGGAACTCAGGCATGGAGCAAATGGGAAATAGGGAAGCAGGGTGGGAAAGCGGTTTGCTCTCCCTCCTGAGGATGCTGCCGCTCACTGCAAGCCAAGACCCACGAGCTGTGGGCAGCTCTGGCACCTCCCCTGCTGCCCTGGCCAGCCCCCGGCAGCTGCCAGCGGGAAGTGCTGTGGAGTGCATGGCACAGGTACTGTTTGCTTTGGGTCAGCAGCACAGCGGGAAAGCGAATGTGACACGCGCACGAGTCAGGGCTCGCTCACGTTTCCTGACACAGCCCTGCTGGCCAGGACCTGCTTTTCATTAGGGCACGCGCTCTCCCCAGCGCCTGTCTGCAGTCGGCCACAGGAGTAGGAGAAACACCAGCACATTAGAAAAATCTGGGGTGAACAGAGGAGGCGTCAGCGCAGGGTCTGCCCAGGAATGGTGAGAGGAGCAGATAAGTGCTTTCTCCTGGAAGGAGAACGAGCAGGCTGAGGATAAGGGGCACCTTGCATGGACAAGCACTGGCAGGGTGAAGGGCAGGAGGGAATCAGAGGAGTGAGATGAAGAAGCCACAGCAGAACAATTTCTCTGGGTACCCTGAGGTGTACAAGGGCATTTTCCTTCTTGTTTCTCCTGGGTGTCTCACAATTAGTGAGGTTCTGTTGTTCTTTGACACCTGGTCAAAAGCTGTGTCCTCTCTCCCTGAGCTCTGGATACTTACTTTGCTCATGGGAAGAGCACAGAACCCAGCTCAGCTCCAAAACCAACCACGCTCCTCTTCCCAAGGTAGGACAACAGTAGGGCCACAGCCAAAGTTTCCAAGACTGGTGTCTCATTTTTTACTGTGGGATATATCTAAATCCTAACAGTGAGGCAGGGAATCATCAAACCTCACCAGCGCCCATATAATGCAAATTAATAACTGAAATAGGTGATTAAGTAAAGCCAGAGGGATGGCTGGGGAGGGCCCTCAGAGATTCAGTGCTGGTTAGCCCAAGAAGGGATGTCATCTGGCGTGTCTTCCTGCACAGAGCAGGCCAGAGTCTTTCCCCCAGTGAGCAGTTGCAGAGCACGTATTTTGGTGGTTGTTCTGTATCGATTTTTGAGTTGGCAGTAGGAGGAACTCCTCCCAGAGCCCTGGTTGAGTTGTTCCAGTGCGTTTCATTCTACATCAGATCTTCCAATTAACCTAACGATCAGCTTGATTAAATTAGGGTAAATCAAGTAACATACCCATGTCATCTCTCTGGAAAGACATCAGTCTTGTTCAGCTCTGAACCTCCCAAATCAGCTCTCATTTGACAAGCTCTGTCTCTTCCAATCCAGTGGGGATTTGGGACTAGACACCCGGCTGAAGTCCCTCCAACCAACATTTCTTTTCTTCTATTAATATCTTATCATAGGAGAGTCAACCCTTTGCGTGGGCTTCAGCTCTTCTGGGGACCCCTGTGCTCAGCTCTGCTGCCAGAGCAGCACCCGGGACGGGACAGTCCAGCTCCTCCCTTAAACCCAGCACTGCGCACACCCACCCCACCCAACCCCAGAGGGCAGAGGATGTCACATTTCGGAGTCCAACGACAGACCTGAGTGAAAAATTGGTTTCCTTTATGCATTAAATATATAATTTGTTAGCTACTAACTGTCTGTGTGAGGGAGACAGAAGAGCAGAGAGGGAGGATTTGTTTCAGAGGGCAAAGTTCACATGTTCCAGCATAGTCCCTGCAGAGATCAGGATCCAGGGCTAAGGTTGAGGCAAGGCTTGTGGATGATAGGGAGTAGGAAAAGAAGTATGATCCTGAAGGTTGAATTCTGATTCTGGTCCTTGGATCCAAAAATATTAATAGAATATTATAGAATTCATAGAATCACACAATGACAGAATGGTTTGAGTTGGAAGGGACCCTCAAGTCCAGCTTGTTCCAACCACCTATCCAACCCTAACACCTCCCACTGTCCCAGGCTGCTCCCAGCCCCGTCCAGCCTGGCCTTGGGCACTGCCAGGGATCCAGGGGCAGCCACAGCTTCTCTGGGCACCCTGTGCCAGGGCCTGCCCACCCTCACAGGGAAGAATTCCTTCCCACTATTGAGACCTTTCAGGAAATGGGGCTCTGAGCCACCTTGACGAGCCACTCTCAAAAAATGATTTAGGAACGCAAATTTTGCATCATTTTCTGATTTCGTCTCAACTTTTCACAGCCGCACCTGGGAAACCTTTTCAAAGCAAATCCACTTAATGTATCCCAAGTGCTGAGATTTCCCTGTTTGTTCTGTGCTCTGGCAGCTCAGCACAGGCACAAGCAGCGTGTGAACCCGCGGGCAGCGTCCACTGAATCCCGAAGGCTCGGATCTCCACCTCCAACAGCTCTCATGGCAGCCTGTTCAGCTGGAGTAGCTGCCCCTGCTGCAAGTCTGAGAGGTTTTTCTGCCCCTCAGCAGACACACCTTCCCCAAGCAGCCTCACCTTCCCCTCACAGAGTGGCGGCCTGAGCAGCCAGGGGCTGTGCTGGCTGCTGTGCTCCTCATCCCTGAGCCAGGTGTCCACCGAGACTTTAGCCAGAGAAGGACTGGAAACCCTGCTGCTCAGCAGGGTGTGCTCTGGCTGGGTGGATGGAAAAGAGAAGGGGCACCCCACATCTCATCAATGTGGAAAATCTCCAGGGTTTGAAGGGAAAGAAGTCACTGGAAGAGCCTTGGTTTCACGTGGCAGTGTTTGCCTGACGCCTCCTGCCCCAGCCCGGCCCCGGCAGGCAGCAGGCCTGGGGAGCTGCTCTGGAAGACAGTCCAGCTTTCAGGAGCTGCTCGCACGAGCCTGGTGAGCCCCCGGGGAACGGCGGCGTCCGGAGGTGGGGCCGTGACCCGGTGCTTGGGGAGAAAGGCAGCAGGAATTAGATCTGTTCCATAAAATAAACAGTGCGAGTCTCTAATTTCCAAACAAGCCCCAATGGCCCCTTTCCCCGAGCTGCTCTGCTGTGACTAATCATGCTGGTAGGTGTTGGGTCAAAATCAACAATGGTTCTCCACTAAGGTCACTCACTTTCTCTGTTTACACTGCTAATTTTATCACTGCTCAGAGTGGCTAATGGTATTATTTATATGTTCAGCAGTGATAAATGCTGATGCTAAATAAAGGCTCCCTGGCACAAGCAGGTTAAGGGTTGATATGGCACATCCAGGACTTTATCATCAAAGGAATTAGCACTGTGGGTAAGAACTTTCCTGGTTTTCTGCAAAGCTGAACATTTATGAATGGGGAATGGTGACAGCAATTAGCAGTGGTGGCAGGAATAGCAATTATTAGCAATGGTGACCTTTAGGAGCCTGGATTTTACACATCTCCCAGGAGGGCAAAGAGAAATCCCTCAGCCTTCTTTCCGTGGTGAAAAGCTGCTCATAGCTGCAGGTGCATAAACCAGGGGCTGTGGGGGAGCAGAGACAGAGCTGCAGCCCAGCAAACAGCCAGCCCTCCGTCTGGAAGCTGCTGGGAGCAGGGATGCACAGCCCGGGGTACCCGGGGTCGCCCTCAGGGCTGGCAGCCCGAGGAGCAGCACTGGTGTTTTTGCAGTGCTCGGAGAAGGCTTCTCATTCCTCTGGAAAAATGTTTACTCTCTAGTGAAAACCCACAGCCCACGTTATTCCCGGGAAAGCTGGCTAAAATCCAGGCAGTTTGACCCAGGGATGCCACCGAGGTGACTCACTGAACTTGCAGTTTTGGAAACCCCTGTCACTCATCCTGTCTGGATGACAGCCTTCCGTGCTTGGACCACATCACCCAGGATGCTCCGTCAGGTCTTCCCTGGGAGCTGGGCTGATGCATGGTGAAAGCCCTTGGCTGCAGCCCAGCCTGCCTCAAACAGCCATGAGGCCCTGATGTGTCTTTTCTAATTAGAAAACTCACCCTTTTCCAGGGAGAGATGGTATTTTAAGAAACTTCTTTGTGGTATTTGATTCCATCTTGAGAGAAAACTCTTGGCCTTTTTTCATCTTGGAAAAGGGACGTGGGAGCACGACAGGGGTCTCAGGGCCAGGGAATTGGGAAGATCCCTTCTGGAGACATCATGGCCATGGGCAGCAGAGGAGGGACAGCAGTTACTGTGGGTTTTGGAGAGGGAAACCAAACTGCTCCGCCAGAATTGTTGCGTTGCAGGAAAACAAGCAGAGAAAGACAGCATGCAGGGAAAATGGGCAGGACTTGAACTTCACATCAAGCCGGAGCCCATGGCTACGGTGAGGGGGCTGGTGGATGTGCTCTCAGATCCTTAATCCTTGTACTGTCCATAACTAATGTGCTGTGATGCCCACAGCATCCCAAATCCAAAACTTAGGCACTCTAAGAATTCCCAGATCCTGATCCTCATTCAAACTAAAGCCACCTTCTACAGGCACTGCTCTCCCAGGTTAAATCAGTGTGAGCACAAAAGCCAGTTTCAGCCCCTGCTTGGAGCCCCCGGGCTCTCTCACATCTGCTTTCCTTCCTGCCCTGCACATCCCACTCCCGGTGTCCCCTCTGTGGTAGGATGGTGGCAGCGATTCTGCAGGGCCACGGGCTGGGAAGGAGACAGGGAGCAGAGCCTCCATTTATTGAAGGGTATTTTTTAGGAACATCTGCCGGGATTAGGATGTGGTTCTGGGTGTGTTCAAAGCTCAGGACTGGGGTGGTTGCACGGGCTGGGGGTGTCTCATGGTGGATCTTGCCTCGGGGGAACCACGTGCAGTGAGTGCTGTGGGTGCAGTAGGTGCAGCTCACAGCTGCCTCCAGACTCACTCAGGGGAGCTGCCATGGTGCCAAGGTGGCGTGTGGCCCTCCTCTGGGCATGAACTCACCAGACCCCAGCCCGGTGCACCGCTGGGTCCGTGATTCTGCTGCTCTAGCAGCAGTGTGGCCCCTCCATGGCTCGGTCTGGATGCATCCTCAACCCCACAGATCTGCTCATGCCTTACACCAGTCTCACTGAGATCAGGGTTAAACTGACAAAGGCCTGGATTTAGTTCTGGGGGTCCCCTGGGCTTGGATTTCCTCTACACAGGTTGCCTGCTGCTCCCAGCACAGGGCCAGAACCACACAGTTGCCACAGCCTGTGGAGAAATTTATCATCTGTGTCCACTGAGGCCTCCCGTGGCAGTGCTCCTGTCTGGCACGACGGATTCTGGATTAACTGAGAACCAGCCAATAATTTTGGCACTGGACAGCTGAGCACACCCACCTCCCATCAGCTTTTGGGAAGACAGGACTTTCATGTTCTCTGGAAGTTTCTCTCTCGCAGCACTCCACAGCTCTCACAGATGTTTCCATCTATTGCCCTGCCGATGTGAAAAGGCAGGAACAGGAACCCCCACTATTTGCCACACCACACCACAGGTGCTTAGGGGCCACTCTCAGATTTGTACAGCGCTGCAGTTTCAGGATAATTGATTTCCAGTGGTGACAGGGGCACCAGGGCTGCATTTGTGGGTTTTGAACAGGCAGCTGACATCACTTTCATCAACTTTTCCTCTCTTATCACAATGAAGGCACTAGAATCCTGCAGAGATCACTATTTGTTTTGAAAACAGTGGATGCTTTGTACCACTGAGCCTAGATAAGAGTTTTTGGAGGGAACAGGGGTACTTGTGAGTAGGGAATTTTGGCTGTGAACCCAGGTGAAGAGACTCCTGGTTTGGGTGGTGGTGCTTGGTGCTCCTTCCCCGGTGTGACGAGCAGGGTGGTGCTGGGCCAGGCAGCCTTGGTGTCCTCTGCCCTGGGCTGCAGTTGGTGCCACAGGACACAGAGGGCTGCTGGGTTTGGCTGGCAGGTATTTCCTTGCGTTCACAGGCTGTAATAGCTGGTACCTGCTTCGGGTCACAGCTTCACTGTAGTGATAACAGAGCCTTCAGAGAGGCTTGCTCGATGCTGTACAAGGACCCCCTTCCCCTCAGGAAGGGTGACCACATCCTTGCCCTCCAGGCAGTGGTGGGGTGCGTGGCAGTCTGGCACGGAGCTGGCTCAGCCCTTGTCCTGGGGCTTCATCCCTGTTAGGAGGTGGAGGTGAAGAGCTGGAGGAAGGTCAGTGCCGTGGAACAGGAGGTCCTGCTCTGCCCAGCCCCCCTCAAGCAGGAGCCAGTGTGGGCACATCCCCTGTTACCTGTTACAGCCTGGTTGCCCGTACAGTTGTGACCCAGCTAATTTTCTTAAAAGTCCATCCTCAGAGCCCATGAAAAGACAGAGTCCACAGGTGCTCGTTTCAGAGATGTTTATTCTTTCTTATCTCTAAGCTTGATAACAGCTATTGCAGCTGGCTTGCTGCGAGCTGCTTACAACTTGAGATCCCTTGCTAACTGCCCCTGGATGGGCCGGCTCACACCTTTTCTATGGTTTTGAAGCTCCAACCATCTCCCGAAACGTGTCCTTGTTTATTATTTTATACCAATTAATTTGAAAAAGGTCAGGTCTACCTTGACCAATGTATTTGTGCCACCGTCACAGCGAAACATGGAGGGTAGAGAAGAAGAAGAAGAAGAAAGCAGAGGACATCAGGGGCACCGCCCAAAATCCTCCATTTTGAGAACCCCAAATGTCACGTACCATCACCCTGTGATAATTATATTGTTATCTTTTTTACAGTTTTGTAGCCTGTAATTCTTCCTGCAACGTTGGTAACTTTTCCCATGGGCTAAGGTCAAAAGCTGTGCTTTTTTGAGCTATCATCCCGGGTCTTAGACCCTCCTGCTGGGATGTTTGATACCCCAGGGCAGCCAGGGGGGTGTTCTGGGTCCCAACAGTTACCAAACACCTGAGAAGGTGCTCTGCCAAGTGGAGCTGCAGCCACGGGGCAGCCCGAGCACCCCTTTTTTGCTGAACTCTTCCCTGGGGTAAACACGGCCCGGCTGTGGTCAGGTCCTGTCCTCAGGGCTGGAGTCAAGAGCTATACATTGTGTTATGTGAGCCAGCACATGAATGTAAACAGCAGGCTCCAAAACAGTGGCAGGAGAATTAACTGATGCTATATGCTGCTGCTTCATGTTTTCTTTGGAGTTGAGGAATAGGTTTTGGAGAGATTTTCCTCCCCATTTTCTACTCGTGCCCTTGGACACAGCTCTGTTATCCCCAGCTGACTTGCCTAAGCCTATAATCCCTGGTGCTCAAGAGAGTGAGAAGAAAATAGGATTCAGAGTCCAAATGCTTCATGTGTCGGCCTCTAGAAGATTCCTACCATCTGCTCTGGCCACCAAGCAAAGGGACTGAGCTCATTTTGTATCCTTTCATGTAGTGCTGTTGTGCATAAGAAGCTGGAAGGGCCATGGGGGGATCTGTCAGTCACAAGTTTGGCCCGAGGACCTGGGAGTGCTGCACACCCCCGGGGAGAGCTGCCCCCAAGCACTGCGGTGTCTGAAAAGCACCTGTGCCTCACCCCATGCCAACCTGACAGGCAGATCCTGCCTTCCCACCTCAAGGAGAGACTTTGCAGTTGGAAAGCGTTTGCCCCGCATGCTTGGAGCTGAAAATGTGCCAGCAATCATTCTGCTGTTTGAGGTCAAGATAACAAATCACCCGGCACATTTACTCAGAGCAGCCACTGACGTGCAAAGAAACGGCCTCCAAGATCATACCCAGCTCTCTGCTTCTGGCCAGCCAGAGCTCAGAAGCATCCTGCTCTGCCAGGGGCACTGTGTTTGCTCCTCTGTGCAACGCCAGCGGCTGTCATTCCCTAGGAATGCCCAGCCAGGAAAATCCAGCTGCTTTCCTACCCTGTGTATTTCCACATCGCTCAAAAGCTGTCAAGATGCAGCAGGAAGGGCGGATGCCTATTATTTTTGACAATCTGTGTTGCTTTCCACGCTTAGGTACAACCTGTAAGCAGCTGTTGGCACGGAAGAAACGCTTATTTATTGTTAGCTGAGATGAAATCCTCTCGCCAGTGGAGTCGGTTGCTGCCTTATATTGCAGCAGAAGACGAATCCACAGTCTTAATTTAAGATGCTGTCACATACCTGGACTCGGAACAGCCAGGACTTCCCACAGCCCGCAAATCCAGCCATCACTGCTGGGGGCTGATGCATCAGGGTTATGACTCCTCCGGATGCTTTCCAGCATCACAAGGGTGGATCCAGATCCTTGGGGCAGCCAGGGACAGGGATCGCGCCCAGGGATGTCCCCAGGCCACTCTCCAGCACCAGTTTGGTGGAAAATGGGGTCCAGCCACATTCCCCAGAGAAAAGGAGCAGCCACCTGACACCTGGGCTGAGGTGCTGGGTTTGTGAGCTGCACACCTCTGCTACAGCCGGCATCGTCTCACTTCCGCCAGCAGCCATAAGCCCTGTTCCTTATTTTTCCACTAAATCAAAGATTCTTCTTGTAGAAATGTGGCCTTATAAACACTGTTCAGTCACTTCATCATATTTTCTTGGATAAGTTAAATTAATTGACCTACTTTAATCTCTCGCTAAAACATGCCCTTTAGACACGATGTTTTTCTGTAGCTCGTTTCGGAACCCGTTCATTTTTTTCATTTTTCAGTATCTTAAAAGAAACTCATAAGGCTAAAAATGGGAAGACTCTTCCAGTGCGGTCTTATCAATGTCATAAACAGATAACTTTGACACCATTCTCAGTGTGACCCAGTCTCTCTCTGCAGGCCAGATTGCATTCCCACGTGGAGCCAGAGCGTCACTCGGGCAATATTTGCTGAAGTTGTCAGCAGAGACCCCAAAGTCACCTTTAAGGTCATGGCTTTCCAGGGTACAATGCATTGTCCTGCCCACGACATCTTCATCTTCCTTCTTGAAAGTAAAAAATTTATCTGGCTTCAGTCCAGGGCAGGGAACGGAGCTGGGAAGGGGCTGGAGCACCAGGAGCAGCTGAGGGAGCTGGGAAAGGGGCTCAGCCTGGAGCAAAGGAGGCTCAGGGGGGCCCTTGTGGCTCTGCACAAGTCCCTGACAGGAGGGGGCAGCCGGGGGGGTCGGGCTCTGCCCGCAGGGAACAGGGACAGGAGGAGAGGGAACGGCCTCAGGTGGGCCAGGGCAGGCTCAGGGTGGACACCAGCAGGAATTTCCCCATGGAAAGGGTGCTCAGGCCTCGGCAGGGGCTGCCCAGGGAGGTTTGGAGTGCCCATCCCTGGAGGTGTCCAAGGAAAGCCTGGAGGTGGCACTCAGTGCTCTGGGCTGGGGACAAGGTGGGGATGGGGCACAGCTTGGACTCTGTGGTCTTGGAGGGCTTCTCCATCCTCTGATTCTGTGATTCCATATCAAAATGCCCAGCTGACCAAACCCTCAATTCCCTGCACCTTGCAAACGCTGCAAGCACTAAACACTGATGTATTTTCACTACAACACATCTCTTCAGCTTTGAAAAGCACAGCAGCAAATATTTTTCCCCAGTAAGAATCATTTTCCCCGGATCACCATTAAAGAGCTCGTGCTGTGTGGGCTTTAGAGCAGGACAGCAATGCACCTCTCCCCAGAAGCTCCTGCAGCACCATCAGAGGATGACCATTAGCAGGCACATTTCAGGGTCTGACTTGGGCAGACTTAGGTCCCCTTAGGAGTGCAAATGTCATTTTTGGTCAATGAGAATTTCAAGAACAAAATATCACCAAGTTTCAGCCTTTAGGGAAGGTCGGGGTGTTTACAGACCAAACTCCCTAAAATTATCTATTGAATTCATGCTTTAAGAGCAGAAACAGCTTTTGATTTTCTCTGAGTAGTCTTGCCACAGTTTCAGCTGGGACTGATGTCAAGTTAAGAGGCTGACAGTTTATTCTAAGCTCTGTAAATATTTGTACACTGTTGGCCTTTTCCAGTCCTTTGGAACAATATTCCAACTTTTGTTAAAAATAAACATTAATGGGGCGGAGCTCAAGGACCAATTCTTTATAAACTCTTGTGTGCTGATTTTCAGGTCCCAGCCATGTGTAAGGCAGACTCTGCTTTCCACGTCTCAGCTCCCCAGCCTGTGACACAGGACAGCAGTTGCACAAGGGGCTGCTGTTTCCAGCATGAAGATGCCACCTCGGGGTGTGGGCAGTAGTAAGGATCCAGCACATGAATCCCCGCTGCAGCTGAGAATCCTGACCCAAGACACCTCTTCACACTCTCAGGTTCCTTTTTGAGTCTCAGCTTCCACAGAGAGGCTGCCAAGAGCTGAGAGCTGCAGCCTGGGTTGGCATCAGACAAGGGAGAGGATAGGTGGGGACCCACAGAAGGTTGGCCAGGAGGTAGGCAGGGTAGGAGGAACATCATCAGGGGTGGGGTCAAGGATGTGAGAGCTCTGGGGTGTCAAATATGCGGGCAGGAGGAAAGCTTGGCCTCCAAAGCCATCAGAATTCAGGGCTGAGCTTTTCCCAGCTTTGTCATCACTGGCTCGGATTTCATGCCAAAACTCAGAACTCCAGTTGTGCACAAAGGCTGAGCGAGCCTGAGAAGCTAAGGAGGCATTCCCTCCGTCTGGCATACGGTGTCTTCCTCGAGGGCTGAGTTTGCCAGACTAGCCAGAAGAGTGTGGGAATTCATATCCCGTTCTTGTTTCTGGGCACTGCAATCTCCCCAGGCAGCCAAGCTTGCTCCAAAGCTATTGGAACAACCCAAAGGGGCAAAAGGGAAAGTGGAACGCTCTGTTCTGTAAGAGGAGTCCTCCTCTGCCACAGACACCAGGACAGCAACCCCAGCTGAGGAGGGTGAGGGCTGCTCCGGGAGGTCGGTGCCTCCCTGCAGAGGGCCTGGTGCAGGTGTTGGCTTGTGGGGTAAAGGTGCTCACTGGCCATCCCTTGTAAGGCACAAACCCTGGCCACAGGAGAACAGGGAACCTGCGGGAGCATGGACACCATGTAGGGACCCACGAGTCAGGGATTGGCTTGGATACGGGAGATTCCTCTTAGTTTTTTTCTTGGCTTTCACTGCAGAGCAAACCCGAGAGAGCCACCACTGTGTCTTCCAGCCTCATCTCCGTGTTTGTCACCTCCGACCCTGGCAGGGCCGCGCAGGGTGAATGTGAGCACTGTGCTGCAGCTGGGGATGTCCTCCCTCCCCAGGCACAGTGGGGCCGACAGCGTTCCCAGCACAGGCTCTGCCTGGCTGGAAAAGACTGACAGGGAATGAGGATAGGAAGGCAGGCATGCGTCAAACCCCAGGGAAACACTGAGCAAATAGCTGGAGAGCCTGGTACTATTATTCATTTTGTTTCTGGTATTATAGAGTGGCACGAGGTTAAAATAACACACTCAAGTAAAGAAAAAAATGACCTGTGAGATACCAAAGCAAAACACATAGGGAGAACAAGCATCTTTGGCTCTAAGTCATCCAGAGGAGGCTTGATGGGGGAACCCTCCTCAGCTGCATCTCCCCAGGGGTTTCATGCAGTCCTGCTCTGGCTGTAACATGTGCAAAGCCAGATGCAGGTGTAAAACCACACAAGTTTTCCAGGTGTGGGCAGGAAGGCAGGCAGGCAGCTGGGCTTGGAGGAGAGGAGGTGACCAAGCACAGACCCAGACATGAAGGGAAACTGAAAGAAAGAAACTGAAGGAGACGTTTCAGGGAGTGTAGGAGCTGGGGTGGGTTGGACGGTCGGGATGGATGGACACGAGAGATCTCTNCTCATCCTCCCCAACAAGGGAGAGCTGAGTTTTGGTGCCCTGCGCAGTCATCCCCCTCGCTGGGTCTTGTCAGGGCTCTGAGACATCCCAGGACAGGCTCCCTGCACAGGCTGCTCTCTGCTCTGAGAGCGCTCAGCTGCTGCGAGCCAGAGACCCACTGCCGTGGGGGCAGCGCTGCTGGGAGAGCCAGCTCCTTCTGCGGAGGATTTATGAGATGTCTGAGGCGTCAACAGCCCCCCACCCTTGGCACCGCAAGGCATGGGCCACGCAGCTCGTGCCATAAATCTGGGCTGTCTTCCCAACCCGGTACAGCTGGATCCAGTCCTGGGTGTGTGAGATCCACATCCAAGGCCAGCACATTTTCAGCGAGAGGCAGATTGTTGGGATTCTGGGATTCTGGGAGAGCAGGGGAACAAACACGCCGGGCATGACCGCAGTTGTTGTGGACGGCCCGCGCGGGGACTGCGGTCGCGCTCCGTCAGGGGCAGGACGCGGTGGCAGGTTCATCCCTCAGCAGGGACGGCTGAGCTGTGCTCTGCGCCGGGCAGTGCCAGGGAGGCTTTCCCAGGGACGCATTCCAGCCTCCTGGGTCACGGCAGCTCTCTTGGATGTTGTTCTGAAAAAGCTCCCAAGCGGATCTATGACAAAGTGCAGCCTGAAAAAGAGCGAGTGGAGCCCTCGCCGCCTTGAAGCCAGTGGGATTTCTGCCTCCCCGTGTCATGGGGTGAGGATTTCTCCCAGCCTCCCCCACTCCTCCCTTGGCTGTGCTGTATCCCTCTCACCCTCCCCAGCAACCCCTTGGGTACACGGTAATTTGGGGTGCGTGAAGGCCCCACAGAGACAAGACTGGATGGAAAAACTGCAAGCAGTCAACTCTCCAAATGCTCCCTTCTGGAACCAAGAGGGTTGTGACGGCACAAGCTGCAGAGCTGGGAAATGCCAGGGTGCATCTTGCAGGGCAGAAAGGCACCGATGGCGGGGGAGTTCCCATGGCCACGGGAGAAGCCAGCCCAGAAGGACTGGGGGGGTGGGATGGGAAGTGACTGCCTCTGAGGCTGGACAGTGGCTTCAGCTCCCTGTGGTGTTTATTCCTCCAGACACATCCACCTGCTCTGGGTGCGGGGATGGTGTTGCCATGGCAGGGCTGGGTGGCTGTGCCCGTGCTGGCCCCTCCGTGGCTCCCTGCAGAGCTGACCCCAGCACAGCCCTGTCCCACCACAGAGCACAGCTCAGCTCTCAGAAAGGGGTGGGCAGCGCTGTCCCCTCACTGACCTCAGCTCACTGCAAAGCAAAATAACTCTGCCACAGGACCCGAGCACTCCCTGCCAGCTCTGTCACGGGTCTGCTCCCCGTGTCACAGCTCTCCGTGCCACAGCTCCCCGTGTCACACACGTTACACTGCTGCCTGCAGAGCTGAAATCCTCCCCTGCCCTCTTTATCCTTTCCCCCAAGGTAGGCAATCATTTTTATGCCTCATTCCTGGATGGAAAGTCTTCTCCTGATGTATAAGATGAGGTGTAACTTCCACAACCCTCCTTTCTTTCGCAGGAAATATCTCCCTGTCTCAAAATCTCCTTAGCTGGATGATCATTTATCTTTGGGTTTCCACTGGGTTCATGTTTCCTGTTTTCTTCTTCCAGATTGTGATCCCTAACTGGAGATATTTTACAGCTCTGCTTTGCTTTCCACATATCACTGCAGAGATAATCTCTGAGCAGACAGTTTCTTTTTCCTTGGAAGTTATTGGGAAAAAAAAGTAACTGAGCTATCAAAACACGAGTGTGCCTTTGAAACCAAAAACGCTCCTCTCTGACCGTGCATCCTCCTGGCCCCAGCGCATCACCCAGTAATTGAGATTTCTGCCTTTCCAAGTATTTGCTCTCTGTCTGCTTCTCCTTTAAATTCCCATGGGCCTGCTGGCAGCGCAGGCAGTGCTGATCCCATTTTACCAGCACAGAATGCCTTACACTTGGTTTTGTTGATTCCTTTAATCTAAACTAAGTCATTCACCCAGAAAGTTCAAGGCTCTGGAAAGGTGACGCTTTGGGCCCCGTCCCAGGTGAATGTTCCCATTCCCTGCCAGCTCCCAGACGGGGAACGACTGCCCAGCTCCCCAGGCCCAGCACCGCTGGAGTCAACTGTTGTAAACCTGCCACGGGGGATGAGAGCTCATGAAAGGAAGAGGAGCCTCTTTATTGTCTGTCTGCTTGCCTGCCTTTGGTGCTGCTTCCCATCAGTGTTGTTAGCCCGGGGCTCCCGCACGAGATGTGCGGCAGCAGCTCAGAGATGCTCCTACAGCAGCACAAAAACGCTCCCATGGCAGCTCAGAGATGCTCCTACAGCAGCACAAAAACGCTCCCATGGCAGCTCAGAGATGCTCCTGCAGCAGCACAGAAACACTCCCATGGCAGCTCAGAGATGCTCCTACAGCAGCACAGAGATGCTCCTACAGCAGCACAAAAACACTCCCATGGCAGCTCAGAGATGCTCCTACAGCAGCAGAGATGCTCCTAGAGCAGCACAGAGATGCTCTCCCAGCACCTGGGCCCAGCCCATGACACTCAGCCCTGTCACTGTCCCATTGCAGCCAGCCCCAGGGACCTCTTTCTCCTCTCTTTTGCTTTCTCAGACATCAAGTGGTGACAAATTTCCTGGGGACACCTCTCCAGCAGGCAAGTCATGAGGCACACAAAGTTGTTGCAGTACAGCTGGTGGCATTTTTCTAGAAGCTGAACTCAGCTGCTGTGACACTGAGGTCTTTTCACTGCTTTGCCTTCTACTGCTGCAGAGAACATATCCGAGTGGGAGGTTTCTTCAGATTTCCATATTTTTCCCCAGAAAGTCCCCCGGTGGCTGGCAGGGAAAGTGGGGCATGTGAGGGGGAAGGGCAGTGGGAGAAATCTGGTGTTGGATTATCTTCCCAAAATGAAAACCTTTTCTTTAGATAGTTGTGCTCCAACCCCAACTCCTGGTCAGGTTTACAGCAGCATTTGGTGTCTCCACCTGTACCTCTCCAGGGCAGACACCTGCTCACACAGCAGCATCTTCATCCCTTCTCCATTTCCACCACTGCTCTCCAGACCTTCTCTGACTCAGTTATGTCCTAAGGAGAACATTTCATGGGTTCTGGTCACCTTCTGTCATCTCTGTGCTGTCAGAGCTGCCCCAGGCTGGGGGCTGAGTTTTGGAGCTCCCTGCAAAACTTGGCTACACGTGCAGGACCTGGGCTGGGACATCTCCAAGCTCTGAACCCTTCCTGTGCCAGCCCCAATGCCAGCACGCTGCCTGTCCCAACATCTCACCAGCCTGTTCCCAGGCAGCATGGCCCCAGTGGCTCTTGCAGGCATTGGATTAAACCAGTGCACCCCAGTGACCCCCACCACCTCCCAAACTGGTGCTAGACCCCACAGTCATCTGTGTTTCTCCACTGTGCTGCTGCATGGAGGCAGCAGCAGGGACAGGGGTGCTGGGTGGCTACTCCTCCCCAGTACCAGCAGGATGGTGAGGTGCAACCCCAGCAGTCAGCCCTGTGTTCCCCTCCAGTTCCATCTGCCCAGTGCCCTGGGCCGGAGGAGGACATGCAATGAGCACATCAGTGCTCCACAACGGAGCCAGGAGCACCCCTGGCCCGTGGGCACCGTCGGGGTGCACCCCCGAGCTGAGGCCTGCATGGGGGAGGCCTGGCAGAGGGCACAGCACGTGCAGACAGCGCCGTGGAGCAGAGCCCCAAATTCTTGGCAGGGCTGGCTCACACCTCCTCCATGATCGTAGCCCCGCTGCAGAGCCGGAGCTGAAATTTCCACACATGGTACTCGTCGGCCTTGGGGAGCGTCTCTGCCGCCCGTCACGTAACTGCTCGCCTGGAGGAATGTGCTGGTGTTTCTTTCGGGGGATTACTGGGTCTTTCCTGTCCTGTTTTTCCTTGGAAAAGCCCTTTCTGTGTGCAGGGTCCAGGCAGGACCTCTGGGCTGTGTAAAGCTCTGCACCACACGGCACAGGCAGGGCCCTTTCCTGCCGCCGGGATGTCTGTGGTGGCGGAGGGGACGAGCACCTTGGCTCTGCAGAGGAGCAAAGCCTCCTGCTCATGATGTGTGACCTGTCCAGGAGGGCAGCTCACCCTGACTGACCACAGAGCAGCACCTGGGATGCGGGTGTGGGACAGGGAAGCACAGGGAGGCCGTCACCCACCCCCTGAGCTCCTCTTTGGGTCCGGGAGGTGGGCCTTGGCTCCCTGTGTGCCCACCACAGCTCCTCTCCTCCAGGAAGCCAGCGCCTAAAGCTGCTTGGCTTGGTGGTTGAGCTGGACACTGCTCATCATGGGATGTCCCCACACCCTGTGAGCATTGAAATATAGCTGGGGATGTTCTCTTGGCATGCTGCAGAGGGATAGCCTGGAAATCCAGAGTTAAGCCATCATACGGTGGCTTTAGGCCTCATGTTTAAGCTCATCTTCTAGAGAATTTCTTTTTTAATGCAAATAGCAGAAAGCACATGACCCGCCTTCTTATCTGGAAGTAAGAGATGTTTCCATGGTCCCCCTGATCTGTCTGGAGCTCCCCTGGCACGGCTGTGTGGCATTGCTGTGTCCACTGGGCTCAGCATCCATGGGGAGGAGCAGGAGGGGCCAGCAATTCCAAGTTCTGGACCAAAGCAGAGCATGCACAGGGAGCAGGGCCTGCCTGGGACACTGCAGGTGCTGCTGCAGACCAGAAGGTCTGAGAGACACCAACATTTTCTGAAACAGCATTTCCTCTTACTGATTTCCTCCAGTCACCAGGGGTGACTCTTCCTAGAAGCAAATCCTGTGTCTAAGCTATCACTGCATAAAATGCCCTGGAGGGTCAGCTGCTATCGCTCCGTTTATCCAGGCTGCTCCCTACCAGCCCACGTGTGAGTGGATCTGCTTTCTGAGACCAGCACAGAGCTCCTGCCCCTGAAAATCCCCCGCACGCGGCTGTGGTCAGACAGACTGCAGGACGGCACAGCCCTGGCAGCGGTGAAGACTCTCACTGAAGAGGTTAAAGAGTTACCTTGAGCTGGGATCTGTATTTTGTTAAATTATTTGAAAGAACAGCATCTCTGCTGTTTCCTTCTCCAGCGTGCAGAAGAAAAATGACTGTATTATGGTTGTGTCTAGCGCAGCGCTTGGCACCAGGCCAGCAGGATTTACAATGGCTGGGTGAAAAGTCTGCAGGGAAGGCAGTTCATATTGCTGTGGACAGGCCTTGCAGGGTCTGCAAGGACCAATCTCACAGCGCAGCAGGGGCCCATTGAGGCGCCAAGAGGAGCCCTGCCAGCAGAGAGCTGCTGGAGAAGCCGTTTGTTCTGTCCATGAAACATGAGGTCAGCAGGACCCACCGCCTCCTGCCAGGGGTGATAAGAGGGGGAAGGCAACCGAGTAAGACAGGCTTTGTCTATTCTGGATAAAAGATCGATTTTATTGCAGCTCTTTAGCATAAGACTTTTCGTGCTGGAATTTTCTGGCTGGAAAAAGCACGCCTCCAATTCAGAACCATTTTCAGAAAGAAACACCTGGCCTCACTCCCCGGAGGGGAGGAAGCAGCTGAATATTGATTTCTAATACTCTGCATTAAACTCACATGCATTCCTGAATGAGATTTCACTCTAGAGGCAAGTACAGCTGCCAGGACGGGCAGGTCTCTGTCCTGCTCTGGTTCCCATCACAGCAGGTACTGAGAATGTTCCTGCTCTGCTGGAATGCTGTGTCCTGCCTCGTTTGCTCGCCAGAGAGAGATGCTCAGGCAGTGAAAGGTCTCAGTCTGGGGGGCACTGAAGCCCTCTCCATAGCAGCTCCTTTTGTGATTGCAGCAGTTCTGGGCAGGACAGGGGTCACAGAGTTTGCACAGAAAACAAGGCATAGTCCAGAGGTGGAAGAGATCACTGATCTGGTTTATTGGTTTGCTCTGATGGGGTTGGACAATGGCTGGGGCTGGAAGAGGGCTGCATGCCCGGGTGGATTTCAGACTACAAGGGACAGGTGAATTGCTTCTCTGAGCAAGGCCCTGGCTTTTGGGTCAGACTGGCTCATGGGTGTCCATGGCCTTAGCTGGTAACTGCGGGCAGAGACCTCAGGCATGGATATCGTGGACGTTCCCAAACATTCGTGGATATCATTGTCCTTAGAGCAATTGTCAAGCCTCACGGGCAGCACTCAATGCGCCGAGGTGCTCTGTACCCTGAGCAGCAGCACTGGGCCTCTGCACAAGGGCAGGGTCCCACCTCAGGCTGAGCACATCATCCCTCTCACCCTCCCCAGGGTGAGATCTGGCTGCTGACACCTCCAGCTGAACTGCCCAAACCATCGCTGAGATCCATTAAACTTCTGGCCAAAGTCTTCCCCTCTGGTGAGGTAAGGCCTTCAGCTGGACACCTGGGCGACGGGAACACACTTGCCCCGTGTCCTGGCCAGCAGGTTTCACTCCCTGGAGGATCATTACAGCTGAGTGATGTCCCTTCAGGAGGCACTGTGGGCTTGCTTTCCCAGGACGGGCTGTAGCAGATCCGTACCTGACAGTGGCAGCAGATCCACAGGTTTCCTGTGACGAGAGGCTGAGCAGGCTGATCAGGGACAAGTACTGATTTACACAGCCACATCCTCAGAAAGGTTTTTAGCACTAGCCAGGTGTCTTATAAACTGCTTTTCTGGTTAGCAAGGAGACATATTTTAAAAACTGAAAGAGAGAATTATTCTGGGAAACTGCTCTGGAAAATGTGTGCTAAAGATGAGTCCCTGTGGACTGAGTTACACTGGGGATGCAGTGCTGCTGCTCCCCCTTGTAGGCCTGATGCCTTAGGTTTTAACTTTTATATTTTTTCAAATCCTATATTGCCCAGTGTGTAACTCTGAAGTTTCTTGTAGCTCGTGAGCTGCTCTCTTAGGCCAGACAGACACAACAAAGCTTCTCTGAGCTTGCTATTCAAGGACACCCAGACTGTCCCAGGCCCAAAGGTGTAAACTAGGGCTGCAAGAGAGTTGGAGAAATTGAAGAAAGCTAAAGTTTTAATTGGTGAGTTTATGCTGATGTGCAAATGGACCAAACCTATAAAAGTGTGAAGAACTCGTGACCTGCTGTCCATCTTGGGGTCCATCTTGGATGTGGCCTTTGGCTCCCCAGGGTGTGCCTCTGAAGGCCTTTCAAACAAATCCCTGCCTTTATTCCCTTACTCCTGTCTGGGCTCTGTTTCTAGGTAGCTGGGGAAGGCATCAGTTTGATGTCAGAGGAGCTGTCCCAAACCCACAGGCCAGGCCCTTGCAGCCAGGCCCTTTGTCCCCCTGCAACGTGAACAGCTCAGACTTTGTGTCAAGCCTTGGGAAATGAGCTGAAGTCGTCTCATTTTTGTTGCATCATCTTGGATTCTGGTAACGTCGTGACTGGTGCGTGTGAACCCCACACCTCTGACAGCAGCTGGCAGGACAACCTGCCACTGAACTTGCTACTGACAACCTGAAAGCCAAGTGAGCCTCCCCGTGCCCCAGCCAGCTGCAGAGGACAGCTGTGTCCCCAGCAGCACATCCCCGTGGGCTTTTGGGCCAGGCTGGTGGACTTTGCTGGTCCAGGGAGTCAGGGACACAGGTTCTGGCTCTGTGAATGGAGGCAGTTGTCCCCTGGCCAGCAGAACCTGGCCATTCTGTGTGTGAACTGCTGTCCTACCTGTCATGGCCAGGGACAGGAGCCAGGGAAGGGCTGGAGCTGTGTCAGGGTGGTTTAGGTTGGATACCAGGGAAAGGTTCTTCCCCCAGAGGGTGCTGGCACTGCCCAGGCTCCCCAGGGAATGGGCACGGCCCCGAGGCTGCCAGAGCTCCAGGGGCGTTGGGACAGCGCTGCCAGGGTGGGGTTGTTGGGGGTCTGGGCAGGGCCAGGAGTGGACTGATGACCCCTGTGGGTCCCTTCCAGCTCAGGATGTTCTGTGGTTGCCTGCAGGCAAGACAGGCTGGTGCTCTCTCCTGTCACACAGGGTCTTACCTTCATTGGTGCTCCCCATCCCCACGTGCAGGAAGAGGAATGGTCAAAGCCAGCTCTGCTGGGGCTTAGCAGAGGGAGAAGGGAGCAGGCGTCGGGGCTCAGCTGTGTTGGTGAGTGTCTGCCTGAGCATGCAGCTGCCTAAATCCCAGAGATTACTCACAGCAACCTCAGCACAAGAGTTACTGCTGAAGGAAAAACTTCAATGTCAAGAGCATGAGTAATAACCAAGCTGGCACTTAACGGTTCAAACAGAAGATAAGAGCTAAGGCTGGATTCTCAGAGGGCCCGTTTTATCTCTTTTATATATGTCACAACTGAAGAAATGAAGAATATAAAAGTTATTTATTAGCGTTTCGTTCCTGCAGTACTTTTATCATGTTGAGTGTGCATTGACCCCACGGTACCACAGAACTGGAGAAGGGATTAACAGATTAAGGGAATCCTCTATCTCAGTAGGACCAGATTTGGGGGTGATCTTCACCCTCTGACCCCTTCACAGCTCTTCCCTGTTCGCTGGGGAAGCTGCAGTGCTACTCCTGCCCAGCTCCGAGCCTTCCCCTCAGGGTGAAGAACACTTTTTGACCCTCCAGGCAGGCAGCTGGAGGTGACCTGGTGCGGGCACTTGCACTGGCCCAGGGGCCAGCTCTGCTTGTTGGGGGAGACCATCACCAGGCTGCTCTTCCCCCACTCCTGCAACGCCGGCCGGAGTGCTCGGAGGTCCTGCCGAGTGGACATGGTGCAAGAACCAGCTGGAGCAGCCTGGTGCTAACAGCAGAGGCACGGGAAGGTGAGAGAACTGGAAGGGCTGGAGAAATGGAATTTAGACAGGAAAATGTAAGATCTCTGCGAAAATACCTAAGGTAGGGAAGAAAACAGGAGAAAGGAGGAGGGAAGCAACAAACTTCAGTAAGTACAAAATGTATCTTAAGTTTCCTTGATTGTGTGATACGGATCTTGGCAATGCTGTGTGTGCTGTCCTTGGCTGAAAAATTATCCTCCCGTCCTAGCTGTGAATGAGGTGGCTCCAAAGTGGCAAATCCCTGCTGCTGGGCACTACTGAGCTGAACAGCAGAGTGCCTGGGGAGAGCAGGCTCTGGTGCAGGGCTCAGCAGTGCCTGGGGCAGCGGGGCAGGGAGCACCGTGGCTCCCTGAGTGCGGCAGGAAAAGCCGAGTTGGGCTCAAACAGGTTTAGATCAGTGCAGAAACGAGGAGCCTGGAGCGTTTTGAAACATGGCATGTCGGGCTGAGCTAAACAGCAGTGAAAGGTGCAGCACTCCCAGTCTACACAGACCATCAGGGTGTTTATGTGGCGCAGGCAGAGGGATTGCTCCGGGGCTGCAGGCGCGGGAAAGGTCAATCATTAATTATTGAACAGATGGGACAGTTTTGCCTGCATCTTCCTATAACTTGACTGTGACCAGGTGGTGACTGTCTTGAGTCTGTCTGTGGTCTGCAGTTAGTGTCTGTCACTGAGTAATTCTTGCCCCCTGAAACATTTGCGTGCTGTAAATGTGTGAGAAGTCCAAGCCCGTGCCCTTTGACAGCGCTCCAGGTAGGTCCATGCGCTCCGTCTGGTCTCACGGGCTGGGAGGGAAGCGGAGGATTTCAGGTCTCAGACAGGATGTGTGTGATACACCCGCGCAGAGTGAATTTTAAATATTATAGTTCAGTCCACCAGCTGCGGTGTGGATGTTTAAGCTCGGAGATCACCTTTCTCAATTACTCCTGTTAGTGGTGTCCCTGTTCTGGCTCGTTTAAGGAAACCAAGTGAGAAATGGGTGGGAGTAGGGTACTGGGGTAGGTGTGGGTCTGCTTAAACATCTCAGTGGGCATCAGGGAGCGCTTAGGAGAACCTTCATGTGCCAAGAACAGTCCAAGCACTGTGATGTTCCTGGTCAAAATCACATGTGTTTGTTATTCTGACTATCAGGACAAACTCCAGCTGGAAGATGGAAGAGCCTTCCAGGAAAGAAGGATCATCACAGGATGGGCAAAGGGCTGGCAAACACAGTTCTGGGTGCAGGCCTCTCTGGGCTGACCAAGCATGCTCTCCATGGCACTTTAGAGAACTGTGTTTTGACAGCTTTAATTCCTCTGATCTCATCTTACACAAAATGTCCTGGATTTTGGCATCAGCACCACCCTTTTCAAAATGCCTGGTACCTCTGAAGTAAACCAAATGTGACTTCAGGGCAATTACAGCCTAAATTTAACATTCAAGATTGAAGTGTGGCTTGTTGTTAATGACAAGCAAGTGAGCAATAATCTTTGTGGTTCGGGGCACTCAACACTTCTCATCTCAAGGGCTTCTTTTCATTTGTCAATAACTTTGATGAATGCCCAGGACCAGGGCTCCTCATGCCATGTATCTGTCTGGTCCTGGACTTGTTTATAACATCACACTGAAATCAGTGAAGTTGCATCAGAGAAGGAGATTAGAGAAAACCAGTTGATTTTTCCCATTTTTTCCAAAATTCTTTCATTTTGAGAAGCTCCAGCACATGCAGGCTGTGGAGCAGCACATGACATTTGGCAGAGGTGGTGGTGTGCATGTCAAGATGTGCCTCTTGCTATCCTAGAGAGAAGATGCCCAAATTTGGGAACATTAAAAGTGTTTGAAAAGCCCTGGTTCACACAGACTCAATGGGACCTCGCTGGAGTTTAGCACCCAAAATCCTGCAAGCGTTTGTCTGCACAGGTCCTGCTGCAGCTCTGCTCCCTGGGTTGCTCTCCATGAGCCCTGCTGAGGACAGGCTTGGGGGAGGACCCGGCTCTGGATGTGGCAGTCCTGGAAAACAGCACAGATTGGGGAGGGCAGAGGAAGAACACACGAGAAGGATCCTGGGGTGGGAATGGACTCAGGAGCCCGGGTGGGGATGACAGTAAAATACAGGGATCCAGGTGGGGGAACAGGTAGGACTGGTCTGAGAACAAGTGATGCTGGTGGAGAGGTAGAAAGGGAAACAAGGTGACATGAGGCCACCTGGGACCTCAGCGCTGGAGGACCTGGAGGATGAGTGAAAACTGCCGAGACAAAGGGCAAAAGGTCAATAACCAACATAATGTTGGGGTCACTGTGGATGGGCAGTCCAGGGGATGATGTCCAGTGTCTCTGGTCATGCCTGATGCTGTGGCTCTGTGCTGAAGGCACACAAGGCACCACTGCTTAGTTCTTTGTCATGGAACAAGTCTCCTGCTGGGCCCCTTGGATGTAGCCAGTGCTGCGGCTACTGCTTGGCTAACTGCAGAGCTGTCCCCAAAATTAGGAACAACTAATCAGGGAGGAGAATTAGCAGGCTTAAGAGCAGCTGGCTCTTTCTGTTCACTGACATAATCTTCTCTGTACCCCATGAGGTGTACGTGGCTCCAAAAGCTGAAAATTCACAATAAAACTGACAGCTTCACAGCAGTGACAGGGACCCTTGTGTTTCACCAGCAGGGCAGGATATCAGAGGAAAAAAAGGGCCAGAAGGCCACAGAGAAGTTCTGGAGCTCGCTTTTTGTGGGCCATCACCCACGATGTCCCTCACACCTCTGTGTCCCAGCGCACACAGAAGGAGGTTGCGCTTGAAACCTTGAGCCTCCCTCCCTCCCAGTCCACCGAGACCCCAGCACCTCCCAGAACAGCCCAGGCAGCACCCGAGGAGGCCTCCAGCTTGGGGCTTTGCCCCCTGCCATGGCAGCTTCACTGCGTCAGGCCTGAGAGGACAGTTTTGTGTCCGGGAGTGCTGTGAAGGAGGGGCTGCCCTCCGCGGCAGCACGGACAGGGGAAGCGCTCCTGCCTGAGCAGGTTTCCAGCGGGGAGGCTGCACCTCACTGGCTTCTTCCATCTTTGAGGAACAAAACCCCCACACCTCCATATTCTCACTCCTCAAAAGCCACCAATCCTTCAGCAGCTGTGTAACCAATCTCTCTGCCACCACGGGACTCGGGAGCAAGGCTCTGTGCAGTGGCTTTGTGAAGTCACAGCGCTGCTGCTCCCGAGCCTCCCCTGCGAACGAGCCAGGAGCCCTGCCGGGATGATGCTCTCCAAAAACAAGCAGGCGGCAACTGCTCCGTGCCTGCAGTTCTGGAACACCTCTCTGCAGGCACAGAGGGGGTGAAAAAACCCAGCAGCCTCCTGGCTGCTGCGTGGCGTTGGCGCTTCTAGGAAAGCCGGCAGCAGCCCTGCGCTGAGCAGCGGCGTGCGCTGGGAACGTCCCCGGCCATGCACGGCCCGCAGGCTCGGCCGGAGCTCAGCCCGGGGACAGCTCCCGGCACAGCTGCCGCGCCCAGAAGAAACTCTGTGTGATGCACAAGGACGTGCTGCAGGCACAGGAGCCCCTGCCGTGGCAGGAGGGCTCGGGCAGGGGTGTGTGATGCTCGCCACTCTCGGGACAGAGCGGGGAAGAAGGGAAGCAGCAGCTCTGGGAAGCAGGGACGCGCTGAGTGCGCTGGGGGCTGGAGGAGTTTGTTCCAGCTGGTCTCAGCCACAGCCTGGGCACAGAGCGGTGCTCGGTCACAGCACTGTGTGAATGGATGGGATAAGGGACGGGAGAGGGGAGCGTGTCCCTTCCCTACCGCGGGGACGAGCTGTCTGCAGAGATCTGCCGCCAGAAGCTGGCTGCCTGTCTGCCCACACAGCACGAAAAGGGCTGAGATGTCAGCCAGCACACGGCTACACCACTTCTAGGGCCTTCCCTAGATCTGTCAGGGCTCTGCCTCTACACACCACTCTGACAGGAGAGTGGGATAGGCAGGAGAGCTCCTGAACAGCAGCCAGGTCAAACAGACAGAGCACAGAGCCGTGAGGGGCTGCGGTATGGCTGCATGAAGGTGGCTGGCCCCTCAGGCAAGGATGAGAAGAATAAGGGATCTTGNCTGGGAAGCAGGGACGCGCTGAGTGCGCTGGGGGCTGGAGGAGTTTGTTCCAGCTGGTCTCAGCCACACAGAACCGTGAGAGGCCTGGGCACAGAGCGGTGCTCGGTCACAGCACTGTGTGAATGGATGGGATAAGGGCCGGGAGAGGGGAGCGTGTCCCTTCCCTACCATGGGGACGAGCTGTCTGCAGAGATCTGCCGCCAGAAGCTGGCTGCCTGTCTGCCCACACAGCACGAAAAGGGCTGAGATGTCAGCCAGCACACGGCTACACCACTTCTAGGGCCTTCCCTAGATCTGTCAGGGCTCTGCCTCTACACACCACTCTGACAGGAGAGTGGGATAGGCAGGAGAGCTCCTGAACAGCAGCCAGGTCAAACAGACAGAGCACAGAGCCGTGAGGGGCTGCGGTATGGCTGCATGAAGGTGGCTGGCCCCTCAGGCAAGGATGAGAAGAATAAGGGATCTTGCTGGGAGGAGAAGATGCTGCCCCGTGGCACCTCTAGAGCTCCCTGGCACAGACAGGGCTCTCTGTGCCATCAGCTGTCCCCAAGGTAAGCTGTGACTGCACGTGGCGCTGGCAGAGGGGACAGGAGCCTGCTCTGTCCCCACAGCCTGAGTCTGGGACAGTCTCAGCGGTGCTGACAGGAAAGGGCAGCACAGGTTGCACTTTGCTCAGACCAGTAAACAGCAGCAGATTCCCAACTCCAGCAGAGCAGCTTCAGCACAAAGGTTTTCACGTGCCTGGCAGTTTTCAGCTGGCAGCTCACCCAGACGTGGGTGGCATTTAGGTGACCTGCAAGAGGCCCTTTGTTCCCCAGGCTCACAGACAAATACCAGTGTTCTCTCTGGCTTCTAGAGGTGAACAGGTGACAGGTGTCAGCTGTTCTCTTCTTCTGTTTAGGAGTAGCTGAGCTGATTTTGCTGAGATATTAGCAATTCTAGGAAAACTTAACCCTGACATTTGATTCCTGGCTAAGCTGATAGCTTGCTAAAAAAATAATAATACTAATAAAAAAAATCTTATTTGCTTCTAAACACTGAAACTGCACTATTAGCAGATGTTTGTTTTCTGCTCCTGTTTTTTATTTTCATACAAATATTTGCAGAAAATCTTGTTAGGATATTTTCTTGGTATTTCAGCCAGTGCTATCATTGCTCCAGTGCTCCCTTCCCAGGGAGGGCTCTCACGGGAGGCGCAGGGCAGCACTAATGAGGGGCTCGCTGTGCTCCACTGCCCGCAGCAGTCACACTGAATCTTCCCTTATATGTCAGTCTTCCCAGTGTCTCAACCTTTCCCACCACTTCCATGATCTTCAGTCTTCGCCTCAAGGCCACCACACTCAGCGTGGACGGTCCTGTGTGATGCCTGCAGTGATGGAAACGCTGGAGTTCTGCACCAAAATGTTACACAAGGCCTCTGTTTCCCACCCTCCTGACACTCATCTCAGCTGCGTGCTGAGAGCATTCCGTCTCCAGCTCCAGGGCCCGTCTTCTGTGGATGTCTTTAGGTCCAAGCAGGGAGCAGATGCTCTTGATTCCTGTTGTCCCCAAGGGATGGGAGAGCCCCCTGCACATCAGGACATCACGGCCTGCCTGGGGTGACAGCCTGGCTGTAGCAGCCCACCCAGCCAGAGAGCAGGAGAGGCTGAGAACACCTCACCTTCATAAAGCCTGCAGGACCCAGGAGCATTTCACTGCCAGGGAGCCAGCAGGGAACATTCCCACCCCCATGCTGTGGACAGCAGGTGGTCCTGGGAGAAGGCAGGAGGGTCAGGAGTTGTGAGGAGCCTCCTGAGAAGTAGTTTCACGTCTGCCTCAGATGTAGGGAAGCTCCCAGAAAAAGGGTGGTGAGGGTGGGACTGTGATCACACCGCCCAGGTTTATGTAGTTACAGGCTGGGAGTCAGGGAGAAGGGTGGATGGTGATGTGGATACAGAAGGGAAAAACAAACCTGGAAGAGCTGCAGGCTCAGTTCCTGGGAACTTTTCACAACTTCCAGCCCTCTGCAATCCACTGAGGGTGAGCAGAGCCACGGGAGCAGCACCCAGACCTTGGGGTAGTGTAGGACCACCATGGGGAGAGGTGGGTGAGGGGGTCCTGCCCATCACCACGGTCCCTCCCTCACCTCGTGCACCCTCTGCCCTCAGCCAGGGCTTTTCCCTGCTTTCTTCAGGTCAGGTGCAAGGTTTCCCAGCTGCAGTTTCCTCCCAGTTAAAAAAGATGCTGGGCAGGTCAACAAAAGCAAATGCTGCTCAGAACAGAGGGAAAGCCAACAGCAGAGGGAATGGTGGGGCTGAAGAATTCAGTGCTTTGTCTGCTTCAGCTGCTCCTAGAGTGATTAACTTTAATGAAGTGATTAATGCAATTAACTAACTACAAAGGGGGAGAAATGTGGATTGAATAAGAAAAGAATCAGTTGGAGAGTGTTTGCATAAGTGAAATCCACTTATTTTCACCTCAGCTGGGTCTGCAGAAATTCTGCTGAATTTGTCTAGGTCGTTTGGGGAGCTGGTGCCATCTCACAGCTCCTGGCAGCTCTCCCTGAGAACAAGGGCAGGGACGAGATCGTGTCTGTCACAAGATGTGATGGGAAGCTCAGATTTTCACAGCCTCTCATTCAAGTGGGGTGACTTGGGACAGCCCATTCCCTCCTGCATCTCACAGAGTCCCACGGTCATTTAATGTCCTGAGCTGGGAGTGACCCACAGCGCTCACCCATTCCAGCTCCTGGCCCTGCACAGGGCACCCCAACCACCCCACCCTGTCTCTGAGAGCATTGGCCGGACACTCCTTCAGCTCTGGCAGGTTTTGTGCTGTGACCACTGCCCTGGGGACCCTGTTCAGTGCCCCACGACCCTATGGGGGAAGAACCTTTGTCCTCTAAGCTGAGCCCACCTTTTGAAAACGAGTAGGGGAAAGATGCCAAGCTGATTTGTAGGTATTTGATTGTAGGCTGGGTGGGAGAAAAAGATGTATCTGAGAAACAGATGCAGTTCTTGCCTTTGTCAGGGATGATCTTGGCAGGGAAAGAGAAGAACGCTAGTGCTGTTGTGGCAGGTCCTGAAGAGGCCTCACCTGGAAAGCCAAGGGAATTCATGTCATTCACTTCAAAAAAAGCTGAACTCAGAAGGAACTGGATGTAGAAAGTGGCTCACGGGATGAGCAGTTTTGGCTACGCCTGTGTGCACGTGTAGTGTGGTGTGGAAGGAACAGCAGCTCCTCCCTGGTGGAGAGCAGAGCTTGCTTGCTTCAGGGCCTCGTGTGGGGAGACAAGCTGGGAGAGACAGGAGCTGGGAGTAGGCACCTCTCCATCCCATCCTGTGAGGGGATTCCCGTGCCTCTTTAGTCCTTGCTGCCGGCAAGGATCTAAGAAAACTCCTGGCCGAGTCCCAGGCTGCCCAGTGCCAGCTGAGGAGGTGGCACCGCGCTATGGACACGCGGCTGCTCCCCGCGGGCTTCGGGGCACCAAGCGGTTCCTGCCCTGGGGGCACACAGCCAGGGGGACACCACAGGTGGGCAGGAGCTGCTTCACATTTCAGAGCAGCCTGACCCTTTGTCAGCTCACCAAGTGGCACAGCCCACCTCTGTTTCTGCAGGATTTGGAGGTGTCTGAGCCTTCTTGTGCGTGCCCAGGCATCCCGATGTCCCCTGTCTGCCGCGGGCCGCGAGCGGGGAGGCAGAGCCTTCTGCTGCTGGTCCACAGGATGCTGTAAATCTTGGGGAGCTGCTGCTGTGAAGCCCTTCACAGCACCAAGCCTGCTGTCTATTGAGAAAAGCCAATACCCTTCTGTCTGTCAGATGGCACTTAACCGCCGCTGTTATTCTAGATGAGTGAACACTTGTGTTATATTTTCCAATAGCAAAAACTGGGGTCAGCAGGGTGTCTGCTGTTTTAGCCAAATCCAGATGGGGTTTTCCTATAAACAAGTGCACACAGAATATTTATACAGGCGATGGCACCTGACGCCTTAACACTTAGGCCATCCTATTGAGTAGCCACTCATACTATAAGTCACTTCAGTGCATTAAGTAAATATTTTAATATAGCCATGTCACTGTTTATTATATAATGGCGGGGGCCCAAATCTTGCCTAATGCTTGGTTAAAAAGTCAGTTTACACCATCCTTTACAGTGAATCAAAGAATGCATAAACGGGGCTCTTTTGTTACTCAGAGCTCTGTTTACTTTACTTTTCTGTAAACCTTTCGAAACACTTGCTTATAAGAGCTGATAGAACCCAGATTTTCCCCAGGGGCTGAGGTGTTCATGATGTCGGGAAGGTACCGCGCAGAGTAATCAATGGAGTTTCCACTGAGCAGCCCCGAGCCCGTCCCTCACTATCTGTCCCTAGTTCTGGTTGGAAACCAGCCCGAGGTGGCACCAAGGCTGTCGGGGAGAGAAGCCCAGCAGCTCCTGCCCCAGCACAGGTAGCTCTGACACACCTGGGGCCAGGTGCAGGTGGCAGCGGCACAGAGCAGCATCTTTGGAGGCAGAGGTTCAGCCTGCATCAGGAAAGGGTGTCTGGCTTCTCCTCCAGCTGAGGGACTGTGTGAGGTGGTGACCAGAGGGATGAATTCATCTCTTTTATTGATTGCCTTCTTCCTTCCCTTGCCTTTTCAGTCTCCCACTGCCTCTCCTGGTGCACACCGTTCTCTGCTTCCCCCTGCAGCGTGCTGCTGAGTTCCTCGGGGTCAGGAGCCATGTGTGGGTCTTACCTAAGATCAGAGATCACAGGGTCACCTTGACAACACGCACTAGAGCCTGGGGACTTCAAAGGTCCATCACAGGTTCTGGCTCAGAAGGATTTGGGATGTTGCAGAGGACAGTGAGGTCCTCTCAGCCCTGCTCACCCATGTGTACCCCACACTTCAGTTCTCTGCGTCCAACCCTAGTTCCGCTTCTGGCAGGGGTGAAACTTGCCCTGAGCAGGACATGCATGATTCTTGGGAGACACCAAGCAATGCAAGAGGGTCCTCCAGGGCAGTGCCCACCAGTCCCAGCTTGCCTTCAGCTCTCCTTGTATTTCTCCCAAGACCCTGGGCCTCGGAACAGCAGCCAAAGCCTCTGCTGGGGTGAGGTTAGGACACGGGAAAAGCCCATCTGTACCAGCCTGGCTTTGCCCTGCAGTGCCATGCAGACTGTCCCAGAGATAGAAAGGCTGGGCAGGAAGAAGACAGGGAGATTTAGGAAGGTTGTGCCTCCCTGTCCCTAACTCACCAGCTCTCCATGAGCTTGGAAGAGGCCGTGGGTGCTCTGAGCTAGTGCAGAACTGGCACAGCGGGGTTGGGGATGGCAGATTTTCCTGCAGGGGTTTTCAGCTGGCTAAGGAGGTTCAGCTGCATGGGGAGTAGGACGGGCCATGTGCACAGCCCTGGAGCTGCTGGCCGTACACGGAGCTGCCTTGCAGGGCTTCCCCTTGCAGGCAGACAGCGGGGTCTGCAAAATGATCGTGGGGCAGTGCTGGGCTCAGCTCACCTGTGAAAGGCTGGTGACTGCTGCCAGGGAGGAGACACGGGCACGAGGGAGAAAATGGGTGGCAAATAACAACCGAGCACACCCTGGTGGCCACTGTGTCTCCCGCTGAGCTTGTCCCTGGGAGCCCGTGGCTGTGGAGCACCACTGTTCCTCACACAGCTCCAGCTGCACCCAGCCCACCACAGCCGGGGCAGGAAAGGCCTGCAGAGCATCGGGGAGGATGCAGGATGTGCTGTCACCGGGTCAGTCCGAAGGGACAAAGGGACCCCGACAGAGGGGACAGGAGAGGGCCAGGCTGCAGGAGGCAGCAGGGCTCGTCATGGCCCAGGCTGGCTGGCTCTGAACACGCAGGGTGCTTTAGGTAGGAAGGAAATCCCTCCTCAGGTGTTTGTGTGGCCTGGGCCGTGAGCACCCACAGGGAATCCTGATGCCTCTCGCTGGCTGCTCCATCCAGCATCTGCTTTTGGTTTCTCTGCCAAAACAACAAGCCTGTGTGTAATTTTAAAGCATTGGTTCTGGGTCTGATATGAATCAGAAAATCACCCCTCTGTGAGTTTCCTGATATGAATCAGAAAATCACCCCCCTGTGAGTTTCTGAGGTAACCAATGTCCACATCCTCCCCCATGCCATACTACCAGTGGTTACAGCACTTACCACCTCAGCTCCCTGGAAGGTGAGATGGGAGGTTTGGGCATAGCCAGACCATGGAGCTTGAGGCTGCAGGTAGGTGCTTGAGCCCTTTTGGATGGGAAAAGGGATGGCAGGAAGGGGAAGGGTCTCAGCACCCCAGGAGCAGCACAGGGCGGTGAGCTGCCCTCTCAGCTCAGTGTGGGCTTTGCTCCCCTCCCCAGGGCTCAGCCTGCCCCGCGCTGCTGCCCACGGCAGGGACAAAACTTCCTGGGAAACAGCTCAGCCTTGTGCTCCCAGGGGATGCATGCATGTGCATCCTGGCTGTGGAGAGCACAGAAACCCACAGTCCCCTCGCAGAACAGTTCAGATTTTGTCGTCCAGCTAGCCTGGGGCGGTGAAGATGGAGCTACCATCTTTGAAGACAAAATGCTGCCAGTGATGCTGCATTAGTGAGGCAAGCACACCTTGCTGAGAGCCATCCAAGGGTGCTCTTGGAGCAGCCTGGGCACCAACAGCACCTGTGTCCCCCTCCTTCCCCACCCAGAACCCAAAGCTGTGCTTTCAGCCAGTCGGGCTGCTGTGGGCAGCGAGGTGAGCGTGAGCTGGAGCACCAGCACCAGCACCTGCCATGGCCCTGGGCAGCTCACTTAGGTCTGTGCAGACTGGGACAGAGATCACCCTGCCCCTGCAGCCGTGCTGGAGAGGACAGCAGTGCCAGCCCTGGTACCCTGCAGCCAGCCACTGGCCCCGAGCCCACCCTCGGCTTCCTTGTCAGCAGAAACTTCAACACCCTCACTGACCCTCTCGTCCCATTGCCAGAAAAACAGTCCCACCAGCAGCACCCGGGGATGGGTAAGGATGGGCCCTCACTCTTCTGCCTCCCTCCCCTGCCGTGTGTGGACCTCAGCAGGAGTGGTGGAGTGTGAATTCTGGATCCCCTGGGTCTCTGACCCCTCTAATATATTGTTCTCCATTTCCCCCAGGGCAGCCTTGTTCCACTGGATAATTGGAAAGTATTTATCTGTGTCATATTAAGACCCATTTGGGATAATTGTGAAATTGGCAGCCCTGGCCCTCCTTTGTTTAGACCAGGGTATAATTTGGTTAATGTTATTGTTTTTTTTAACTTTGCCACAAGAAGGCGGAAATTTAGATTCCATTATTTAGCAAGTAGCTCTGAGGAATGTCCTTTGGCAGCAGGGACCTGCAGTGGGGCCGCAGAGCTCCTCGCAGCCTTGGAGCGTTCGGTGGGCGCGCTGAGTCTCTGCCAGGCCTCAAGAGCCCTTGCCACAAATCTCCATCCTTCCCTGATCCGTCCGTGTTCCTCCTCCCGGCCTGCTCCCCACACCAGACTGGAGAGGCTGTCACGCTGATTTGTACGAGACAGAGACTATAACAAGGGCTTCACTGGGGTCAAAAGGCAGCTCAGCCTGGTTGGGCACCTGGTCCCAGCCCCAGGGACGTGGCTGGAGGAGAGCACGGAATGCTCAGGGACCCTTCTCATTGTGAGTCTGCTCCTATCCCTCCGTGCCTCAGAGCCTCCTTGAACCAGGCTGAGCATCTCCATGTTTAATACTTTGTGATTCTTCCCTGAATGTATCTGAATGCCTGTGGGACCATCCAACCCCTTGGCATCTGCAGCATCCTGCAGCAGAGAGCTCCACAGTGAAACTTTGTGGGGGCTGAGAAAATCTCTGCTTTTGTCTCTTTTTTAAATCTCATGCTTAAGCACTTCCTTGGTTCTCCCCAGTTCCTGTAGCGTGCAGTCGTTTCTTATCGATGCTTTTTGGACCCCTCCTGGCTGGGCAGTCCTTCAGACTGAGCTTTCCTGCCCCAGCCTTCTCTTTCCGAGCAAAGGGTCCCAGCCCATTTCACCTCTCTTTTGGTCATCGTTGTTGGTCTTCTCTGTGGACTGTTTTCCCCCACAGACATTACTTTTCATTGGCATTTTTATCTCTCCACCACCCAGTATCAGAATATCCTTCTGTAGCTTTCCATATGAGGCATTATTTCCATGGAATCATAGAATCACAGAGTGGTTTGGGTTGGAAGGAACCTTAAACATCATCTCATCCCACCCCTCCTTCCACTAGAGCAAATTGCTTCAACCCCTGTCCAACCCGGCACTGAGTAATTGGGCATTAGTGGGAAAATTTCTGTGTCTCTCTATCTGGATCATCATGTTGACCAGCACAAGCCCTGGCACATTTTCCTGCCTTCTGCCTTCGTTAAAGCAAACCTAATTTATGCTCCTTATTTCTAAGTACTCATATTCTGTCTCAGCCTTTTCAGCACTTTTCAGTGAGGAAAGTTCTTAGAAATGTTCTGACAACCACTCAAGTCACCTTTATCCAGGTGCCTTAAAACAGTTCTGAGGCATGAAGCACCATGAAAGCCATTTGGACCACAAACCTTCTACCTCTTCATTCCAGTTTTCTCAGCATGTCCAGAGCTCTGAGCCACCCGTTCTGTCATTCCTCTCCCCTGCTGAACCTGGCTGCATTCCTCATGTCCTTGGTGCTGAGATCCCACTTGGTTGTGATTGGGGAAGGTGAAATATGCTGATGTGAGTTGTGGTGTGGGGATGGGGATCACTGGTATAACGTCAGAGAAAGCCACAGCTGGTGAACTTCTGGGGAATTTGAGGAGACCAGGGAGATTTCCTCTCTCACCCCTTAACACTGCATCATTCTTGCCAGGATACAGGCAAAACCAGCAGTGGAGACACTTCACCACATCCTGTCCTGTGTGTCCTTTCCAAGCCAGGCTCCGCTCCTCCAGAAAGGACATTCCACCGGGAATCTGGATACTGGGTATCTGTCCTTGTACAACTGGGGGATAACAATTATTTTCTCCTTCTGTCATCAGTGTTACTCAGGAAGAAAGAGATCTATAACTCCTGTGCAGCTTCATTGTGTCTTCTGATCATTGCCCACACAGCCAGGGAAATGATTTCTCGGGTGTCTCAGAAAGTTGTGGCTCATGGTCAGTGAAATGAGAGGGACCAGCCATGAGATTTGTGACTGGACCCGGAGTCCCAGTTAATGCCAAGCCTTGCCTCTTGCAATAAACCCACCTGTACTTACCTAAACACGGCCCTTTTCGGGACAGGCCTGGTGCTTTGAGTCTGGGTGATTTTGCAGATAAATTTAGACTGCAGGATATATTAAAATTTCTAGCCAGTGGGAGAGTGACGTTCTTGAGCAGCCTTCCAAACTGGAAAGTAGGGGCAAGGAGCCTAGGTTGTTTGTAGATGGAACTTGATAAGTTAATGGAAGGGATTTCATGACATAACAGAAATGATCCTAGAGTGAAAAATTAATTCGTGGGATAATGGGCCTTGAATGTTTCATTTGTTTGTATCTCTGGAAGCCTGCTTTAAAAAAGAGCGGTTCTTCAGTTCTTGATATTCTTTATTGCACTATGGTTTGTCATCCCAAGCTCTGAGCTGCCTAAAGGAGCCACACGTTTTCTTTCTTCCTTCCTGGTGCAGCCTTGGCTTTTGGTGTGGAGAGGGGAGTTTGTTTTCTTTCATAGCATTTTGGGCAGAGATGGGACCTGGATCTGCTGCACTGCTGCTGTCGTGTCAGAGCACTCTTGTGTCCCTGTGGGAGGCACCTTGCCCACAGTAAGATGTTTCTTGGGCTTGGAGCCTTTTGCTCTTGGCTGGGCTGTCAGGATCACCTGCCTTTTTTCCTTCTTTTGTGGGATGAAGTGGGTGTTCACCTGGGTTCACCCAGGAGTTTCACTTTCAAAAGTCCTGTGGGTGCAGGGGGAATAGGTGGGTGTTAACTCCTTTGGTCTCTGAGAGAAAAGGCTGAGACAGTTGGGGTTGTTCAGCCTGAAGAAGAGAAGCTTTGGGGTGACCTAATTGTGGCCTTTCAGTGCCTGAAGGGACCTGCAAGAGAGATGGAGAGAAACTATTTTACAAGGGCCTGCTGCCCCTCCTTTCCTGGCCGCTTGCTTTGTGGGGTAGCCAAAGGAAGAGAGGCTCCAGAAGAGGTCACCAGCCTGAAATGCAGAGCTGGACATGACCCCTGTCACCAGATATGTTTCTATTCAGGGTTCAGGCCCACAGGCACTGGGCTGGAGAGGTGACATGGCACCACACACCCCACGCCTAGCACTGCTCCGTGGTCTGGCTCGGGTTAGCCCCTGCTCTGGGAGGAACACACCCCGCGGGCACGAGTCCTGTGCCAGCAGTCTGGGACCTTTCCCAAAGCCCTGCTGGGTCAGTCCGTGGCCTTTCCCACCCGCTGAACGCTCCCTCTGCCAACTCAGGCTGGCGAGGCCCCTGTGCTGGGCAGCGGGGCCGTCCGAGGCCAGAGAGCTGGTCCTGCCTCCAGCTCCTCTCCCGTTTGAGACCCGCCCTCACCACTTTATTAATAATGTTTGTCCCTGTGCCGTTTGTTCCTTCCCCTCCTCTGGCATCTCAAGAAGAGGCACGGGTCCAGTTTGCGCTCATTTTCCGTTTCAAATCTCGGCCACGTTTTCTCTCTTTCAGGAAGATTTTGCTTATTGCATTTCTAAAATGTAACAAAATAAGGGAGACAAAGATCAGACATAACCACAAATGCCGCAAAATTAGGACACGGTTTAATGCTGCAGCCATAACCGAGGACATCAGCATGACCTACAGGAGAAGCCTGTGTTTTCCCACAGAAATTTGGGAAGGCAGCTGCTGGTAGGGGTGTAGGAGTAATCGGGAGAGCCTTTGGGGTGACCAGTAACAGCTCAACCTGTCTGCTGACCACAGAGCCACAATCCACCTGCAGGAACATAAAGTACCAGGGCCACTTCCAGAGACCAGGGATTCCCATTCTGCTGGAAAAGTTGAAAACCACAAATTTTTGGTTGGGGCTGGATTTAAACCAAATTCTGGAAACAATGCAGTTCCTTTGAATTAGGGGCATGGTTTGTCCTCTGTAACCAGCCCAGGTGGCACTGCCACCAGCAGAAACAGCTCACTGTTAAGTGTTTATAAATTAAACAGAATCAAATCAAATGACAGTTCAGAAAAAAAGTGCAATTTCTCTCAGAAGCTTCATTCTGCCAAGGCTGCTGGAGCAGGGCTGTCCCCAGGTGTGCAGGGCCCTGCACCCGGTGTGATCCAAGCCCCACCAGCCCCAGCACAAAGCACTCATGAGTCAGGCCTGGAAAATTCACCAGATGAGCCTGAAAGCAGTTCTGCAAACAGAACAAGCAGCAAGAACAAATCTGAGGTTGATAACTGCTTTTTGAGCCTTTTCAGCATACTTAGAACGTTACTGCTTATTTTAAGATTTTTAAGTTTATTTTAAGATTACTTTAAAAACTACAAATATGGCCCAGATTCATAAGGAGATGCTTTATCTAACTCAGAACTATCTGCATATGTTGTCCAGTTAAGTTCTAGCAGTATTTTTAGCAGACTGCTCACCATGGAAATAACCCTGGACACAAGAGCAGGGCTAAGGACTGGTGGCAGATGCCAGGTAGCCCATGAACTGCAATCCTTAAATGCTTCTAATCATAGAATAATATAATCACAGACTGGTTTGTGTTGGAAGGGACCTTAAAGCCCATCCCATTCCACCCCCGCCGTGGGCAGGGACACCTCCCACAGTCCCAGGCTGCTCCAAGCCCTGTCCAACCTGGCCTTGGACACTTCCAGGGATGGGGCAGCCTGGACAACCCATGCCAGGGCCTCACCACCCCCATAGGGAAGAATTTTTTCCTGTTATCTGATCCAACCCTACTCTCTGTCAGTTTGAAGCCCTTCCCTCTTGTCCTGTCACTCCAGGCCCTTGCAAACAGTCTCTCTCCATCTTTCTTGCAGGCTCCCTTAATCTTGAGCCAAATGCAGAAACCACAGCCCCAGCTGACCAAACGTGATGTGCTGGTAGCCCAGGGCTGGCCCATGGGCAGGACAAACCTGTGGGTGACTGTGGAGGTCAGCTCAGCCCCCAACCCACCTTCTCCATCCACTGCTCTGCATTCCTGGGGCTGTAGGGAGTAGGATCGTAGCTTTGGCCTTCTGAGTGTTCCACCTCTGTCTCAGCGTGGGAAGAGGTTGGGAATGGGAGAGCAGGCTGCCTGTAGTGGCACAGGAGTCGGGGCTAAGCACAGGGCACTGGGGAAAACACTGAGGTCCTCACAGAGTTGGGCTGTGGGGCTTTAGGCAGCACAAAGCCTGTGGGAAGGCTGAAGTCCCTGCCCTGCTCTGCCATTCATGCCTTCATTGTTGTTGCCATGACCAGCCCTGGATAAGGGCTGTACAAAAGCAGGAGCTGAGGCAGCTGGAGTGCTCAGGCTGCCTCACATCAGCGTGATGGCTTGTCCTCCATCTTGGACATCCAGAAGTGAAATTTTACTCCCATGGTCCCTGCAGTCTCTCTGCCCAGTCGGGCTCTGCTCCTTGTCTCAAATCTTTCATTTTCACCCTCTGTGGATGACTCTGTTTCTCCCCCTTTCCCCCCGGAGCGTTTGCTGTGTGTCTGGAGCACGGTGCAGTGTCCCAGCGCTATCGTGGCCATCCATCCCTTACACCACCATCCATCACTCACACTGGGCATGGCCCTGCTCCCCCTGCTTGGTGCCAGGAGCTGGGGCTGCCTCTGTGCCAGCACAGAGCCTGTGCACAGCAGCAGTGGTGCCAGAAGAGAAGGCACCAACATTTGAGGGCGATGGATGTAAAAAGGGGTCCCCTCTGCACTCTGTCTCTCCACAGAGCCCATCTCCTCTGCCTGCCAACACAGAGAGTGCTGCCTCAGTGAGACCTCTGAGTATGGTGCTGATCGGTCATTTGCACATATATTTTCCAAATTTCCCAGCTCTCTTGGACAATGTGATGTACAGGAGCTCAGATTTTTACTCCCAGTGACACCGATGTGCCCCTTCTGTCGCAGTGTGTGATGTGGGGAGGGCTTTGCTGGCTGTAAGGTGGTCAGGGCTGTGTTAAATACTCTTTGGAGCAAAGAAATAATCTTTTTCTAAGTTTCTGTGGATGAAGAGGCTTCAAACAAAACTGGGGCTGAGCAGTGTCGAACACCCTAGAATAATCCCTGGAAGTGGAACTGTGTCTCAGCTAATGCTACACTCTCTACTATTTCCCACCACTTAAATCTTCTTTCTATGAGAAAATGAAGGAGAAATCACTCCTCTTCAAAGCAGCTCAGTGGGAGGGGGCTGAGGCCAGAGGTGAGCTTTTCCCCTGAGAACAGCCCCTACCCCTCATCATCCAGCCCAGGCTGGAGGCCAGGAGCTGTCCTGGATGAAGACAGCTGCCACTTCCCATCACTGGGCTCTTCGCTGCTGCCTAAGGCCACGTGGCCTCTGGGCAGCTTGGAGAAGATATCAGGGCTGAGAATTTGGAGGCTGGGAAGGAGATTGTATCCTGAAACGCCTGGGGGTGCACACAGCTGGCAGAGCTCGCTGAGCGTGGGGATCACACTGTGACCAAACACGGGGCGGGTTTGCCTCAAGTGAGGATTTTATGGCTCACACAGCTCTGTTCACTGGGTCTTGGCGCTGACCCCACGGAGGGGTTGCACAAGAAGCTGCACGGGATAACTCATCGCTCAAGGGGGGACCCAGGCTTGTGGCAGGTTTCCTTGGTTTGTTTCCTGTTCACTGGGAAAGCTCCGTGGATGCGGGCGCTCCCCCTGCCCTGCAGCTCCTCTCTTGGAGCTGAAGTGGCGAGCAGGTCACTTCTCCAGGGCATGGGAGGAATGTGCAGATCTGTGGGAAATGGCCTGCGGGCTCCATTGCCCTCGGTGCCGTCACGGGCCGGGGCTTTCTGCATCCCTGAGGAGGCAGGAGGGAGTTCAGCGAGGGGAATCATCCAGCAGGGACACGGCCCGCGAGGCAAACCATGAGATAATGGCAGTGGTGCGTGCCCTGGCAGCCCAGGGAGGTCTCAGAGGAGAAAAGGCCTCTTGTTCTGGGGGTCGGGGCAAGTGGTCAGAGTTGCCTTCTGCCTTGCCAAACCTGACACGGCTCTAAGGAGGAGCAGACAGGACTCTTGCAGAGCTCGAGCGCAGCAGGACTTGATCAGCATTTGCAACAAGCCAGTGCAAACGTTCATGGGATATTTGCCCCCAGGAATCCAGAGCTGCTCTTACTGCCTGGGCACTGTAAACACCAGCTAAAACACACCAAGTCCATGTTTAGTGAGATGGTTTTATCAGCAACATTCCTGCAGGCAGAAGCCCAGGAATACAAACACACCACAACAAACACGTGAAGAATTTGATAAGGCTGAACTGCATCTCTGAACATCTCTCTCCTGGTTTTTCTCTTTGTGTATTTAGAGTTTTATGGTGGGTCACGATTGGTTAAGAGACGCTGCGCATGCATTAGAGCTCAATGAATTTACTTCCACTTCAACCTCCAGTAGAGCAAGCAGCAAAACGGGGGCAGATTTTGTGGATCCAGCACATGAGGAAGTGTAAGCTCTGCTCCTTCCCACCTCAGGGCACGCAGGAGTGGCACAGGGGAAAGGTGAGATGGTGGAAGCTGAGGTGAGATGCACGGCCCGTGCTGGGCAGGGAGGAACTGCACAGTCTGCATTGCAGTAACCCAAGCAGGACCCAGCCTCATGGAAGTGTCACTCCTGAAGGCATTTCTGGATGTTAGAGGCCAAGTGCACCTCGAGATGTTGTGCCCAACCCTACACAGGCTACAGGCAGGAGCCAGGGCTCTCAGTCCCGCAGCGATGCCTCGGGTGCAGCTGCTGTAGGCTCTGCACCTGAGCAGGGATATCTCAGGGGGTGCTGGAAGCCTCCGCCCAGCCCCCGGGCTCAGCCCTGGAGCTCTGCTTCACGTGACACAGAGATGCTCCATCTCCTATTTTCCTTTCCCTTTCGGGGTGCTCAGGTGCATTTGTGGGACGGCAGGGGCAGCGAGCAGAGGCAGCAGGGTCTGTCCCTGTGTTAGGTCCCAGAGGAGGGCTCGAGAAATGTTTGTTTGGCTCCGGTGAGTGGCAGATCCTCGCTCTGGTGTTTCTGGTACACGCCTCGGCAGGAAGCTCGCTCCTGGAATCTTTAAAAAAAAAACATGATCCAGGAACTTGCTTGACATGTGGAGACCTGAGGTGTGAAGGGGATTGCTAGGACCTGGACAATGAATTTTTCAGTTTAGGGGTTTTCTAGCCAAAAAAAATTAGTTTTCTGGAAGATGAGCTGCTGAAGCCAAAATTGTTTCTCAGGGAGATAAAGTTTTTCCCCACTTCTAAAAATAATTTTTAATTTCAATGGTTCAGTTCATTTTCTTCCTAAGAAAAATTTTAAAAACGTTAAAAAATAAAAACATTTTAGGATTATCCAATTATTTTCCCTAGCAGGACAGGCTCCAAACAGTCTGTGGTGTCTGTGGGCACTGCACTGGCTGCCTGGGGGATGGGGGAGCAGGGCAAAGGGAGATGGGGGTACGTGGTGAGGGGCAGCCTGTCCGGCTGTGCTGCTCCATGACCTCCTCAGGACAGGGAAGTGGGAGGCAGGCAGCACCCAAGGGTGCCACTCCCTTGTGTCCTGTCCCTGTCCCGGGGGGCAGAGATCGGAGCTGCCCCTCAGGAGGAGCTGCAGCCCTAGGGGGGTCTGCCCTCAGTCTGCTCTGCTCCAGCTCAGTGCCCTCAGGCACTCCTCGTGTGGCCCCTCAAGGCCCTTCCCCATCTTCGTGTCCCTCATTCAGATGCTCTCTCAAAGCTTTAGGCCCTTCTTGGATGGTGGCACCCAAAACTGCGCCAGGACTTGAGGTGAGGCCACCAGAGCAGAGTGGGACAATCCCCTCCCTCCCCTGGCTGGCCATGCTGGGCCTGGTGCCCCCCAGGGCAGGGATGTCCCTCCTGGCTGCCAGGGCATGGCTGGCTCAGATCCAACTGGCCAGGGGCCAGCACCCCCCGGTCCCTTTCTGTGCCTCTGCTCTCCAGCCTCTCCTTCCCCCGTCTGTCCCTACATCCAGCACTGCCCCATCCTGCTGCAACTCGGCATTTGTCTTTGTCAAACTTCACATCTTTGGTAGAATCAGCCAAGTCCCACCCGGGCCTTGGTGAGCAAGCACGACCAGGGGGAAGCGAGTCTGAGCCTCATCCCTGCTGCACTGCTTCCCGGGCAGGAAGCAAGGAGGCTGCTCCTTCCAAACCAGGCATCTCCTCCAGACGATCTCCAGTGCCTTGCGAGGAAGTACCCACGATGTACCATGTTAGTCCAGCTTGATGAGTTTAATATTTGCAGGCAGGGAGGGATGGAACATGACCTGTACCGTGCATAGCCTTGCAGTTGATGTTTTGGCAGCAGTGGTTGATGGGAGATGTGCTCTGAGGCTCAGAAGTGTGTCTAAGCTTTGTAAATACAATCAGCTCAGCCTAAACGAGGGAACAATGTGGAATGTTTTGAGGCCAAATTTCACTCCAGAAAAAAAGACACCACTGAGCCAGTGGTGCTCGAGTGTGTTGTGAAGCCCGTGTCTGCGGGGTCGCAGCGTGACCTCCTGGCTCAGACACAAGGACCCCGGCACCCTCGCTGCAAATTAAAATGTTGCATATGCTCTGAGTGTAAAAAGAGATTGTACACAGAGCCTGCAAGAAGCCTTCCTGAAAGACTTTCGCCTCGGCTGGTGGTCTTGCAGCTTCGACACTGGATGTCTGGCTCACGCTCTCTATTTTTGAAAAACATTAATAATCATAATCCATATAAAACTGTCATATTGGTTCAACATGTACGTCACCAAAGCCCTGACTAATTTATCAAAGATTTAGTGTTCGGTTGAACAAAGTCTCATTTTTGTAAGCAGATGCAGTTTGCTGGATTGTCCTGTCATCACCCTCTGTTCCCACTGGAAAGATGCATCGTATCAGCAACTTGGAGGAGTTAAAAAAAAATGTGCATTTTGAAACAGCAATGTAAACACTTATCGAGTGTTCCACGCTAGTTGTGAATTAAATAAAGAGTTTAGGGGCTCATGCTGCTTGTGTCAAAGTGGGTCTGCAGGGCTACAGCCAGCAGTGGGGGGATCATCGCAGTGGGGATGGGGCATCGCACAGCAGCCACACCGCTGGGAAGGAGACCCCGAGCTGCCCAAGGGAGCTAAAATGCCAAAGCAGACGTGGCAGATGAAACTGTCTGTTCAAAGAGGCAGCACGGCGCAGGCCTGGCCAGTGTGGGTGCCTGCAGGGCTGTTTCCATGGGCAGTGGCAGCATGTCAGGAACAGCTGGGCACAGGGGTGAGGAAGGGGCCGCAGTGCCAGTGAGGAGGGCGATGGGAAGCACAGAGGGCAGGGCTGGTGGCGAGGGCTGGGCCTGCGTTGTGTTTCTGAGCCCAGGGTACAAACACAGCCTGTCCCGGGCGATGCTCCTGGGCACGGCTTTGTGGTCCCTGCAAAGGGATAAAGTGACCCAGGCACCGCCGGGGCCTCCTTCCCAGCCAGCGCAGCCACGCCACGGGCACCCTGTGTGAGATGTGCCAGCAGTGAGACCCGGTGTAAGGCAGGACAGACAGACATGGGCTCTGAGCTGCAGCCCGTGGGACAGGGAAGGCTGCAGCAGGTGGGGCTGGCAGGGAGGTGGATGAGAGAGCAGATGGCAAAATTGCTGCTGGTGCAGGGTAGGGAGAGGGGTGCGAGGGTCCTGGCTCACGCGGTGTGGAGGAGATGGTATCATGTGCAATGCACTGCTCCTACTTCCTTATACAGTAAATTGGTAACTTTTTTGTATTAAATCAGATTTTATCACTGAATCAATCTTGCACTTTTCTATTCTTGTTCTCTACAAATGACCTTTTTTAGCTCTCCTCAGCTCTTTCCTGATGGGACTCATTAGGAGCTGGTGCTGATTCTCATAGGCATTCACTTTCATTCAGCATCTGGAGATTTTTCAGACAATGCTCTGTTGAAACAGTCCCTGCAGCTTTCCTCTGATGTGCTCAGTATCACAGCCCCTCCTGGGCCATGGGCCTGCATCCCACAAACATGTTTGGTGTAAGCTGAATCCTTTCCATCCGTATTTCTGGTGAGATAGGAGTGTCATCAGGCACCTCCCTGCCCAAAGATCTAGAGTTTTTGTGACGTGTTTTGACCACAAATCCCACATAAACCCTGGAGTAGAGCAATGAGGTAAACAAACAACTCCTCTGTCCTTCAAAAACTCTCTGCATTTTGTACCTAATGTGGTTGAATTCCTCATAAGGCCTTTCGCTCTGCTGGGTGCTAATCACAACTTTGATGTCAGAGAATAGGCTTTGCACATGTATTTTACTTTGCAGGGTGTTTGTGTAAAAGCTGACTGATGTTTGCTCTTTCCATTTGCTGCCTGTATCACGCAATTAGCAGCCTCCTCTGGGTTGTGTGGAATTATGCCTGTCACGGTTTTCTCAGCAAACCAGGGTCGTATGAAGGAAGACTGCTCTCATTCGTGGATCTCTAACAGTTCAAGAGCTCTCTTGTGTGGGTTCCCCAGGGCTGTGTGCTTTGAAGACAGACTTTCTGCAAATATTCTGTGCCCATGGGTGGAAATTGCTCCAGTAAAGTAGTCAAGTGTCCAGCAGACAGGGACAATCAAGCAGGCAAGAGGGAATCCTACGGTCTTCCTATGCAAACTGTCAGTAATTAGTTGTTTGCGGTCTGATCACTTCACAAATGCCAGTCTTCATCCTCTGTTTCCCAGACTGATTTGGGACTTTGTCCTCACCTGTTCCTCTTCTCTTCCAGAGGTTGCTTTGGTGTCTGCTCCTCTCCCTGACCACCCAAAGTGGAGCAGCCAGAACCTGGACCGCTCCCTCCAGGCACGGTGATGAATGGTGTGATCAAACAGGATCGCCCGGACCGCAGAAGCGCGCCAGCTGGGAATGAGGAGGAGAAGGCACCCAAGGAGAAGCCCGCCAGTGAAGTGAGGGATGGCACCAAGCTCCAGCCCCCGCCCTTCGCGGAGCGCAAGAACGGTGAGTTCCTCACCCTGTGGTGGCAAGAGACGGGAATGGAGATGGGATCAGTGCTGGTTTAGCATCTCTTGCACGTGCCGGGGTTTTGGTTCTCTGCCGTTTTTGCGTGTGGTGCTTTTGAGGGTGTTTGCCGTCGAACATCTTGCCGTCAGATGGCAAGGCTTTAAGATTTAATGGAAGTCGGGCCTGATCTCAGTATTTCTGGGACAGACCTAAATGCTGTTGTCACCTTTGAGGCGTGTCCTTTGTGATCCAAGTGTTTGGTATGATTTTGGCTGAAATGTGGCATTTCAAGGTCTTAGGAAGAGACTGGTGTTCTGATCACACCAGTGGAATTTCTGGGGAGTTAGGGTGATGGGGAGTTGGTCAGTGGAGAAGAAATGGGAAGGGTATTTGGTTTGCCGAGGCCCCAATAGACTGCTCTGCTCTCACCGAGTACTGGATACTCCAGAAAACATGGTCTTCATCGAAATTGCTTCAGATTCTTGTAACAGGGAGCAGAATTTGGCCCAGACCTCTGCAAGGGTCATTTGTGGGGTCATGGGTCCAGCATGACAGATACTGTTCCGAGTTTCAGTGGAGATCTGTTGGTAGAAAGCTGATGGACAGAAAAACCCCAAATTGAGCCTGTGCGAAGCATGCTTAGGCTGAGGAGTTGTTTGCCATTTCTTTCAGGCAACTGTATAATATATGAAATGAAAAAAATTCCTTTTGTGCACTCTAAGGCTTTCAACATTAAGTCCTCAAAACATCATGCAATGTGAAAGTGCAGCCCAAAGGCACTATTTTTGCTTTGTGTCTTTGATTGTTTGCATTATTGTACGGGACCCAATTTTTCTCAATCACTATAAATCAGGAATAATCCAAATGATGTCATCATGGCAGTGTGCTGGTGTCAGGCTGGAGTAACACAGCAGAGAGTCAGGCCCAGGGCCTGCCCATAGTCAGAGAGGATTCTTCTTTCCTACAGTGCCAGATATCCAAGTGTACCTAAGATAATGCAGCAACAACAGGGACTTGTAAACTGTTCAGTGACGTAAAAAATCCTATTTTCTCTGTAGCTTTCACATCCTTATTTTTTGTATCCGTTTTCCACATGATTTTTTTGTTACGGGAAGGAAAAGAAAGAAATATCTCCAGGTGCCCACGGGCTCCCAGCACAACCTGCAGACGTGCAGGTACCGACTGCCCTAAGCCCTGCAGCAATGCCAGCACGTGCCTGGCAGCTGGCCCCGTGTCAGGGCTTCATGTCCCCCGGGGTTGGTGGCCCACCAGGGCATGGCTCCAGCCCTGCAGCCCCTCCACACTGGGCTGTTTGCCCTCTCTAAGTGAGAAGAGCCCCCCACAGTCTGGGCACCCCTCCAGCCCTTTGCTCTGCTCCGTTTCCCTTTCTTTAGCACATTTAGACAGCACAGGGGCTCGGCTCTTCCTGCCATCCCCATTCGGGAGCAGCCGGCTCCCTTCATCTCACATCGTCTTGGGAGCTGCTGGCAGGCCTGCCAAGTGTCACACACATCTGTGGCACCTGGGCCTGCCTTTGATGTCACGTTCCGTGGTGTGACAGCTCCCGCAGGGCCAGCGGAGCAGCCTGATGAGCTGGGGATGAAGCGGGAAGGGGACATCCCGCAGCCCCCCCGGCTGCCCCGCACAGAGCCCTAAAGCAGATTTGTCCCTGCCAAGGACAGAGCTTTCCAGTCCCCCTCAGTGCCATTTTTGGGGTGTCGCAACAAGGACCTTCTACCCTATGCCTTGGTGGGGGGTCAGTAGTTGGGATTGAATTGAGGAAAAAAACAAGACATCAGTCTCTCTTCATAGCCCACCCTCCTGAAGGGCACCCCCACGGGTGTATTCAGCACTCCCACCTTCATCCCGCACACAGAGGGGACAGCAGGGACCCCACATCCAAGATGATGCCACTGAAGGAAAGGAGAAAATGCCTGGGAATGAGTTGGGTGAAACAGAAGAAGCTTCCATCTGTTTGTAGGAATCTTTCAGGGCACGTAAGGAGAAGCAAGTGCAAGGTGTGTCACCCCCACCCCTCTTCCTGACTTGCTGCATCCCATCTCCCGATGATAGAGGTGTGCACACCTCATCCAGGCAGGATCTTCCCTTTGTCCCGTGCTCTTTCCACCCGAGGGCTGGTGCTCTGTGCTGGTTCAGTGGGCATTAGACAGACACTGGTCTGCCAAGGGCACGGCTCCTCCGTGAGGACCAGCTCCTGCCCACGCCTGAACTTTCAAACCGCCGACTTTATTTGACTTAACTTTGATTTAATAAAAACAGTCTAGCTAGAATATTTTTAAGTAGGAAAATAGTCTTTTAAACTCTAGTATTATTCAAAAATGGCTGAGGGGATTTCATTTAAATTTGTAAAAATAAATCACCTTTGAGCAAGCAGAAAGCCCGTTTGGCAGGGCCTATGAAATCCCGGGACTGCGTGCATAAGTCCTGGAAAATGGGGACTTTTGCCTCCACAACAAGCAGGAATTGTGACCTCTGCCTGCCCAGCTGTACCCCCAGCCCCAGCCCTGTCCTGCCCTGGGATGGAACACTGCCAGGCTGCCCTTTTACCCTGACTGCTCAAACCCACAGTGTTCATATGCCCAGTGACATTGTCTGCTCCTAAGTTCTGGTCTACACTGGCCTGAGCCAGGTAGAGCTGGGAACTGCTGTCTCAGGAGAGCCTCAGGAGAGGCAAACACAGCTCTGGGTCTTCCTAAAGTCACTGGTGATGCGGGTGAGGTCTGGACCCCGCATGCTCCCCACTGCGCATGATCTTGGCTAGGCCCTGGATCCACGGGCTCTTCCATCCTGCCTTGCCAGCACCTGGCACTTTGACCTCAGCCTGGTGACTCCATCTCTGCACCAATGCTCTGCTCATCCCATTCCATCTCTCCATGCAGGGACACTGTTGAGGCACAAGGTCAGGGCGTGGCACCCCTCGGAGTGAGGACACACCTGCCCACGCCGCTGTTCCTCCCTGGGCTGGTTTGGTTGCACACAAAGGCAGACCCAAGAGCAGTAAGATAGTTCTTGATGCAGTGGGCACACGAGATCCCCTGCAGGGCACTGGGGTCCCCAGCTGCCACCTCCCTGGGGTTCTGGAGCCTTCAGTCTGGGAACCACATGGGACAGTGTCTGCGGTGCACAACGTGAATCGGAGTCCTGTTGTGCAGGTACCAAAGGTCTCACACCACGATCCAGGGGTGTTTAGTGCATGAATCCCTCACAGGCTCACTCACCCACAGGCTCAGCGCTCCCTGAGTTTGGGGGTCTCAGACCCATAAGCTGCTTTTCCCTCCCAGATCTGTCTGAAACCCCCTCAGATGCTGACATCAGGGCCAGTGCTTACACTCTGAAGCAGCATCAATGCTCTCAGGATCAGTTTCTTCAGCTGGTGGCAGCTTTCATCCCACCTCAGCTCACCCCAGCTAATCCCATCCCATCCCATCCC